>JAQFZP010000912.1:0-25144 GCA_034695745.1 Geophilus truncorum | reverse complement strand
CACCCGATCGGCTTTGATGTCACAATACTTTACGATCGCTCATTGCGAATGACAATTTTGGTCGTTTGTGAATAAATAGATGCAATGAGTCAACGAAATCCTCGAAGCTTGGCCCGATCGTGAAAATGGACGGTATGAACAACAATCCTCCAGTTATCGTAGTTCGCTCATCCGAAAAGGAAGTTTCTCAGGAATTATGCAGCTTAATAGAAACGATCGCCGACGAAGCAACGAAAGAGTGCAAATTTTTCAAGGTCGCGGTTTCAGGTGACTCGCTTCGATTCATTCTTCACCTCAACTCAAACAATTAGGTTCGATCGCTCAAGCATAAATTGTTACTCATTTATGTTTTTTATGTAACTTTCAGGCGGCAGCTTGGTGAAATTGTTATGTAACGGCATCGCGGACATCAACACCGACTGGACCAAATGGAGAATATTTTTCTGCGACGAAAGGATTGTACCGTTCGATGATAACGAGAGTACATTCGGCCTATACCAAAAAGCCTTAAGTGAAAAAGTTCCTTTAACAGATGAACAAATCATTCCTATCAACCCTTCGCTTCCAGGTATTCATTTCGAAAAATATGTCAAATATGACGTAATATGACTTGAAAATCTGATCACAAACACATGTAAACATATTTATCAGACAGATTTTGTAAAATACTTTTCAAGAATGTTTTGATTATTTTAATACGTAAATGTATGTGATTTTAAACGTTTTACACACATTCACGAATTTCATTTTACACAAATTTTATATTTTTTTTAATGAAACATTATTGAATTGCAGTTGACGAAGTGGCAGTGGACTACGTGAGCAAAATGTCCGAATACTTCAAAGGAGAATCTCTTCCCAGATTCGATCTTCTTTTACTCGGAATGGGTCCCGATGGCCACACATGTTCCCTATTCCCTGGACACAAAGTTCTCAACGTTAAAGATACGTGGATCGCTACTGTTAGGGATTCACCCAAACCACCACCATGTCGTATCACACTTACTTTACCGGTCATTAACAACTCGCGTGCCTGTGTTTTCGTCAGTACGGGCGAAGGAAAAGCGGAAACAATCAAGGTAAACAAAGCCCCTGGTGGTGGAAAGTGCAAATACTCTAGTTTTATTTTTGATATTTTAGAGAGTTTTGGAAGGAGGTTCGACGAGCCCACTGCCAGCGTCATTAGTGCGCCCGACTCACGGTAAACTTTACTGGTTGCTGGACGAGGGCGCTGCAAGTTTGCTCAACAACAAATGACGAATTTTACCCGATCCTCTGAAGTCTGAACACTGCGAATCTAACTTTTCACAACTTGAATTTAAATTCCGGTCCTATATTTTTGCATTCCTTATTCATGTAGAGTTGAATTACTGTTTTCAGGATGTTGTGTATGCTGTAATTGTAATTATTTTTTAAATTAAAAATAAAATCATTCAAAATACTGTATTTCTCTTCGTATTATTTTATTTCATAGTCATAATATGATTCAAATCCGAGCACTTGTTTTTTTTTTTTAATTTCTTAACTGCATGCAAAATCTTAATTTTTAATCGTTAAAAAAATTATATATCAACTCAAAAGTTCATTTACCGAAATGAAGGACACGATCTTAATTTTCTCTCTCTCAAACACAATCTACAGAAAATACGGCGTCGTGTTACGTGGTGGAATTACTCTTTCGTTATCGGGTACGGCTTGAAACAATTTGGGCGTTCGATTATCCACGTCGATGAACGCCAAGATGGAAGCAATATTGCCACAGCGATAACAATAATTCGGAGCTGACCAAACTGTTACTAATTTATCGTCAAACATGTATTTGTAACCTAAAAATTAAAAAAAATTATTAATATTTTCATTATAAATCATACAATAACAATTTTTTTTATTTGTTTCATACCTTCGTGTACTAACTGATGAGCCCTGCATATAAGTTTGAGATTATTAAGATGCATAAACTGAAATTTTAACCAATTTTTAAAATTTGTAAATATTTTTTAATTATTTGTCCTTTACTTCATGAGTCACTTTCGCTCCGAAAAGCCAGCCAGCGCCTCGAGGACTCGTTGACCACGTATCCACGTCTTCAGGATCAGACCAAACTAAATGTAAATTCAATTAAGGAAACATTTTATCAACTTTAACGTTGGATTGGTGCAGATAATCTTAAAAGGATATCACAAAAGGCGCCTTTGTGGGGAATTTCTTGATTTCTTTCGATCGTTCTCACTTGATCGAGGGTTTTAATATCAGGTGATAAACCTCCATGTACGCAAAACACTTGCTCGTCGATTATCTAAAATAAATTATTAAACAATTATTACTTTATGCAGTTTTTTAAAATAAATTACTATAACTAAAAAATACATACAGCGGCAACTGTGAGTAAATCAAATACTTTACAGCAATACCTCCATGCATTTGCATTACCGTATTTTGTTTGGCACTCATCTAAAGCAATTTTAAACACGTAAGTAAAAATACAAGTCAATTTTAAACTTATTTTACCATAAAAACCATAGACTTGTGTAATCTGACGGCTTTCATGATTTCCACGTAATAAAGTAATCCTGTCTGGCCATTTTGCTTTCAATGTGAGTAATCTGGTGAAGGTTTCCAAACTGTAGTACCCGCGATCGACGAAATCACCCTGGAAATACCATTAATTATTATTTATTATCAACATCATGCGATCAACTAAATTGATGCACAACTAACCATGAAAATGTAATTTGTTTCCGGGACCTGCCCGCCAGTTCGGAAAAGCTCCTCCAAATCGTAAAACTGTGTTTAAAGAACCAATAGATGTGATGAATGCACAGATTTTGTTGATTTGTGTCAATTTTTACCTGTCCATGGATATCGCCGCAAACCGTTACCGGAGTTGACACGGGTTGAATGTTTGATTCCTCGATGAGCAGATCGCACACAATGTCACACAGGATCTAGTTATGATTTAGAATATTTCTAGAAATTTATTTTAATAAATATCACTACTAATACTCACTTTTAAATCACTTTCAGGCAAATATTTGCATTCTTTAGCAATCTCAATCCATTTATCGACATCGGCCATGTTTTATTTGACTCACTCAGCGGACGAGAAAAGCTCGCGTCCTCATTGGTTGAAATTATAATATTCAAACATAACGGTTCCAATTTTTAAAAAAATTCTTTTTTTAATTTTTAATCATTCATTTTACAGTCATTTTTATTTTCAAAACATTTACGAATAACGGTTATCAGAAATTGAATGTTTTGTACTGCTTCACGTTGCTTGTTTGCCTCGATGCACTGGAGGAACTCATTTGGGTCGAGTTTATTTAATCGGATGCAACGAATTAATTTTTCAGCCGCATAACAGCGCTCAGGCCAAAAATGACTTAACCAAGTTAAAGCTGCCGTTAGTACATCTTTTTCGCTGAAATAAGTGGAGTAGAAAAAAGTTTTAATATATGAGAAAAGTTACCTATAGATTTTGATGTGGTCGTCGCTTAGCAACCGCACGACTTGCGCCAAATCATATTCAAGAAAAGTCGCACTTCTTGTAATTTGCAAAAAATTACTAGCTAAATATTCTCCAACCATGATCCTCAAATCATCTTTTTGATTCACAACAGCTGCTTCCCAGAGGTTCATCGCAAGACTAGGATTTAATATCAAAAAACGCTGCAGAAAAAGGTGACATTTGCAAATCACATCTTTAAAATAAAAAAATAAAAAATTTATAAATTAAATTTCCCACTGATATAAAAACACACTTTTTATCTGCAAAAACTTTGCAGCTTCCCAAATTGGCACGACGGTTCCTTCAGTTAAGTGCAGTTGTCCAGTATAAAGCCAATGATGTAGGCTAGAAAAAATCTGGCAACTTACTTCCGGGTAATTTAACTCGAAATGAGCAATTTTCGAGGTGCAAGTACACCGTGTTGCTTTGCAGTTAAACATTTTCTTCGAGTCATTTCTTAACCTTTCCGCAAAATATCCGCTGTGACTCTCAAGTATAAAACTTTAAAAAATAAAAAAATTAACATCTTAATTTACACGATTATGATGATATTGATGATGATACAATATTCTAAAATAATGAGCAAAACAGTGATTTTGGCTGTAGATGATGTAGATAGTGGGACATCATATCAATATGATGCATATGAAAAAAAATAAGTGACCTTGAAATAGAAACACGGGGAAAATGCTCTACAAAATAAATAGAATTGAGAAATACGGTAACACCGACAAAATTGGTCCCAATTGAATTTAAACACCACCAACAAAACAAAAATTTAAGAAAAGCCTTTCAAGAAAGGTCAACCAAAATTGAAAGAACATCAAGAACTCCAAATGCCATTGCAGACAGAAACAGTAAAATGAAGAAGTGAGAACTAAAGGAGACATTTTACCCCCCCTTCTAATTTACGAGAAAATTTAATGTCACATGTTATATTACCTATGGCACGGGAAAGGATTGTTCGAAACGCTCACAACGACATCATAAGTAGCTTGAAATATATCGCGTCTTTGTACGTGTTTAATTAACCTTGAAAAATGAAGATGTGACTTTTTTAATTGCGAGTGCGCGGCTCTTTTATCTTGGCATTCGGCGGTACTCAAACATGTACTCCTCATCGTTGAATTTTCATCAAAACAAATTTCTTTTTTCTTATCGTCGTCTTTAATGTCGCAAACTTTTCGTGATGTAGCAAATGTACCATTTATTTTTCTAATTCCACGTTTCATTTTCGTGTTTCTTAATGAAACTGACACAGAATCCATTTTTACTTCAAACTGTGGAAAATAGAAATTGCATTATAAAATTGCACGATATAAAACACGATATTAATACGCTACTCATTAATATGCATCAAAATTCGTCAAAATTTTTATACCGCTACTTAATATTAATAAATATCACATATCGATAAGTATCAGTACGTATCAAATTAAGATCGATAAATATTGAATGAATTTCCATGACTATCAATGAGTACCAAAATGGCATTTTATTCTTTTTGTGCGTACTTCGTAAGGAATTAGATCAAATTTATTGTCTGAAGTGCAGCGTGAAAAAGGAGACGGAAGTCCCTGCAAAGGGATAAAAAAAAAATAAAGTTTGCAATTGATCGCATGTAAATATTGGTATTTTTTTTTTCTATTTTCTGATACATTACACATTGTGAATGGAACTTTTGTTTCGTTATCTTACATGCGTTCTACTCGAATCGATGGCGTCGCGAGACATTTCTAAATATCTCTATCTCTTGTCTCTGGCTGTTTGGTTTAATGTAGTAGAATGTTTAGATAACTTTGTTTCAATGTTTAAATGTAAATAAATTTAGTAAATCTCACAAAGTTGAAATTAAAATACATTTCTGGGTGTAAATAACCAGCAAGTATTGCTATATTGTTTCATAATGCGTCCTGCATTGTTGGCATTATTAGAGTTAAGAAAATGTTTTAAGAATGGATAAATACTGTGATGGAATTGAACAAAATTTATTAAATGTTAATAATTGCGATGAAGAGAATAAATCGGTTGAGTTAATTTTTATAAAAGTGTTTTTAAGATTGAGATTAAGATAAGTTAAAGTTTGTATGTTATGTTTTAGCCTGACCTTAGTTACTTAAAGAGAGCAGTTGACTCAGTAATTACTCGATTTCAAGGCCTAATGAAGTAAGAAGAATAAAAATTATTAACTTTTGATCTTTGTGTATGTGAAGAAAATGTTGTTTTGTATAGGTGTTCTGTGGATGATATAAATGTAGCGAAATCAAAGGAAAATAAAAGTAAAATTAACGAAGAAAGGTCTCACAAGCGTCCAGTTTATATAGTAATACCAACTGAGGAAAAACAATTCAAGAAAAGCAAGGTATCATATGAAAATTGTTTTCAAATGGCAAAATTGAATTTTTTGGTGTTTATTTTTTTTTGTAATTTAAATTTTTTTAAGTGTGATTTTTTGTAAATTACGGTTTTTATTTTGAGTGATTTTTTGATTTTTTTTTTTTGGGGGGGGGGGTAGATTTTGGTTTTTTGTGTAATTTTTGGTAGTTTTTGTGATTATTAGTAAATTTTGGTTTAGTTTTGGTAACTTAGTAATTTTTGGTAAATTTTGAATTTTTTGGGTGATTTTTGAATATTTGCTAATTTGTCCATTTTATTTAGTACCGTACATTTGATACTTTTTAGTAATTTTTAATAAATTTTGATTTCTTTAGCTTATTTTTGGTTTTATCCTAAGTTTTGGTTTTTTTGTGTAATTTTTGATGTGGTTTTTTTTTTTTTTTTTTTAATAATTTTTATTTATAAAATTTAGCAAAAAATTTCATAATTTATCCAAAAAAAAATTAAAAAATTGGAGTAAGCACTTAAAATTACACAACGGCCAGAAAACTCCAGGAAACCTTGGCGGGGAGAAACGGCTCCTTAATGAGTTTTGTCTGTATAAAAACCCTACCTTTTATATAAAATACATCTCTTTACAGCAAAAGGAAGAAAAAACAGCACCAGATCGTTGTTCCTGTTGTTGTTGTTGTTATCGTTTCCAATATCCCGAAAATCAATACGAAACTCCAGCAAATGATCCATCAACTGTTATTAAGCCTGAAATAGACGAAGAAGAGCATCAGGTGTGTCAGCAAGCAGTGTCAATTTCACTTCACAATTGGCTGTGTCTAAATCTTTTAAGACTTTTCAAATCCTTATTTTTCACCTATAGAAAACCGAGTCCAAGTGTAAGTCATCTACTGAAGAAATCCAGCCACAAATCTGCCATCTGTGCGGCTACGAACGCCACTCGGAACTGCAATTGTCTGATAAAAATAAAATACCTTCGACAAATAAAGAATTTAATCGAAGCCAACCGCAGGAAACGGCAGTGAGTTTAAACGTAAAATCGAAAATATAACTTTGATTTTCTTATATTTTCTTTCAGCAGGAATTTGTTTTTCCTACTACCAGTTCCCCATTTCTCGTTCCTTCTCGTGGTTTCAAAGTTCAACGTCAAGCAATTAGTAGCGAAAGGGATGAATTTGTGGAAAAAATTAAGAAACGAAACACGCCAAAATCGAAACCTTTCAATTCAAATCTGGTTTCTGAACGTTCATCTTCGGAAGATATATTTTGTGATTTAAAGTTGACCACTGATAATTTTCCTATAAATGACGTCACAGAGGATTTTGATCAATGTTCACCCAATTGCGAATTGTGGAACCATTACAGTCCTATATTAAAGACATTGCAAAATAAATGCTGTAAGACGTCAGATATTGTCATCTTAGTAGGAGCAGAGGAGTTTTATGCACATAAGTGAGTTTATCGTAAATCGAACAAATACGGTAATATTTTTACCTTATTTTTTATATATTTTTTTAGAGTGGTTCTAACGGCTTACAGCGACTACTTTGAACAGCAGCTCTTAAAACACGATCGCCATTGCTATGACATCACAGATGAAGGTGTAACGGCGCTTGGTTTTCAATTAGCGATGAAATGGATGTACACGGGGCAAGTGGAGATGACAGAAGAAACCATCGGACATCTGTGGACGGCCGCCAAACGCCTGGCAATCAGACGTCAATTATTAAATTGCCTCGTGTTGCTAATGACACGTAGAAATCGTGGCAGTAAAACTTTTCATCATCTTCTTCTTCTTCAGGTCTATGCAAATTGTGCAAACAACAGCTGCGAAAAATGATCCGTCAGCATGGCAAAGAGATAGTGGGGAAACTTATTGGTGATCAGCAGCAAGACGACGAAGACGACGACGACGACGACGATTGCGCAGTTGTGGTTTTAGAGCACGACGAGAAAAAGAAAAAAAATCATCAACATTCACGTGCGAAAATGAAAGTGTCTGCCAACGTCGAGAAATTACTTCAGATGGGGGATTTCGTCTGTTGGAATCTGAGTCGAATCACGAAGTTTTTGTCTAGTGATAACCTGTGTGTCTCAAGGTTAGAGGTTAAAAAAATTAATTTTTTTTACCATAAAAAAATTGTGTTTAAAGTTGTACAGTACTGTACATGACTGGGAGAAATTAAATTATTTTTTTTGAAATCTTAAATGTAACATCTCAATCGGTTAAGGTTAGACGTTTTAAAATTTTTTTACGTCTTTTAATTCTAATTGGTGGGTTTGTTAATTACGGTATTTACAAACTTTTAAATTGATCAAATTTTGATTCAATTTTAACACATGTATTTTCAAAACAAACGTAAAAGTTGTGTAAATAACCTACGGTACTGTATCTCTCCCTTAAAAAAAACAAAAAAACTAGTGTTTGTTTTAATTTTGACTTAAAGTGAAAAACAAGTATTTGACATGGCAGCAGCTTGGTTACGACATAGTTGGCCCGAACGGGAACGCTACGTGACTCGAATTATGAATTGTGTCAGACTCTCTCTGATGACTCGACAAGAAATTAAAGACGGTTTCAGTCATCGCTGCAATAAAATGCTGTGGACAAATAAAGAAGTGGTCACTAATGTCCTCGTTGCCTACTTGTAAGCAACATCTGTTCTCTCTTCAAAACTCTTATTGCATTTAAATATTCAAATTTCAGGGAAAACTGTGACAACCACAACAACCGCACAAAAAGTCGGTGTGATTAAACTTAAAGGTACCGGTACGTAATGAATTAAATGGTTCATTTTTTTTTTCTACTCGAGATTCGTGTTTGTCATTTTTAAAGAAACGTTCGTGTTTTTATTGACGAGCGACTTGTGTGGTGTGTATTTAATGCGTCATTAAGTTTTTAATGAGAGAGTTTCTTAGGGTCATTATTATTGAGAGCAGAATATTAAATTAAAATAGCAATTACTTTGCTATTACGCAGAATGGAACCCACCAACGATGACACTATAAACGAATGGGCTGAAATTCCTGGCTAACAACCTTGTCTCGTCACAGCTGTCAGTTTATTAAATTTCCACACGTTCTGTTTTTAGCTACCAAACTAAACGGCGCCATCAATAGTAAAAAAATATGCCAAACATTCTTTTCAATTTTTATTTTCTAAATTAAAGTATCGTGTAATGTAATAAACACGAAAAAAAGTATCTAAACTTTTATTTATTTCAATATACTCTCAACTCAACAAATCAACATCGATCGTCTGCTTTTTTACTGTATGTTTTCTTTAATAAACAGCGCTTTAAGTTAAAGGTTAAGTTGATTTTTCACCGCTAGATGTCGCTAGGTGTGCGATTGCAAATGGCAGAAGGGAAAGCAGCGGGATTACCGGTCAATATTGAATTCAGGTAAATAAACAGTCGATTTTAGTGTATTAATTATAGTTTTAGAGGAAATATATGACTATCACGAAAGTTAGATCTTTTTTAATTAAAACGTAATGTCAGATCAATGTTTAATTTGGCCACAAACATTCACCAAAGCCAGACCATCACTTTGGAAGGTCAAACGTAACTAGTGTTTGCTTGATAAGTTATCGACGTTGAGCCACTGACATCCATTATATTGAATTGTTTTAAGTTGACAAGTGCAATCAATTACACATTTCTATGGCAAGGAATAAAACACAAGTTGTGGCGCAAATCGAAGGCCACGAAATATATGTAGCAACCACGTGTTTCTCATTTCCATCAGGTTTATTATAATTTAGTATTAGAATTATAATAATCAAGTCCCTGAGTGTAACACACAGTAAATTTAATTTTAGCAGTATACATCATATTTTTTCTGTGATGATGGAAAGCAGAATCTCATTTTTTATCATTTTTGACATGTTAAAATGAGTCATGCCAAAAATTCAAGATGAGATGCATCTTATTGATCTCAATTGAATTCTTCAAGAATATGCTAAATGAGTTTCAAGTATCTACTGTTTAAACATCTGGACCTAGACTGACAAATATTTTTTGCTACAAAAAAATATTGTTTAAAAAAAAATTGTTAAATGTGAAAAATAAAATTTTTGTAAGTTAAAAAAATGTTATGCAAAATTTTGTGAATCCAAAATATTTAGTATACTTTGATTACACAAAATTAATTTACATAAATTGTTTTATGTATACCACCCATTGTTTTAATGGAAGCAAACTAGATTTTGTTTCTAAGGAATGGGAAGGTAAATGTGCCCTGTTTATCAATTTGAACTGTTTATTACTGCCAGTTGTGGTTTATGTGAGAATGAATCATTTTATCATATTAGTTGGTGTATCTGTGATGCAAGTATTGAGGACATTGGCTAAATCAAAATGTTTAAACCTGGTTATTAATTAAATGTGCTTTATTTGTATTTTCTTCACACCTGACATTCATTGATTACTGATAACCAGATACACCTATTGCGTTGGCAGCATTTGTGTTCAACTGGACATCAATGAAATGTCACTATTCAGAGTACTTTATGTGACCCATTGATTATAATTACGAAACAAAGCTTGGTCAAACATCACTATATCATTTTTAGAAAATGTTTAATAATTATCAATAGTATAATTAGCATTTTACTATTTTTTTTCATTTGTTTTGGTGAAGTTTAATGGCTCATAATTGTATTTTATTTAAAATTTTATTGTGTAGTCTTTGATGTAGACTAGACCATGAGATAAATTTTCTAATTTTTTTGTACTTAACCACTTATCAACAATATTTTTTTTAAATTTGATATTGAAATTAGAATCATTTTGCACACTTAAAAGGAATCTATTTTCAGCCATAAGTCTTCAAGTTGCTACACAACTTATGTAAAGCTTCTCTGCATTTTTTAATGTAGAAAGTACTGTAAATCCCTGAAATCTGCTTCGAGACAAATGTGAGACTAAATATTTTGACATACAAAGTGTCTCGTCTTTCCAACAAGTTAAAGCTGCCCACAATAAAGCTGTCTTTTGATGGCTTAAAGCGAAGATAACCACTAATAATTGCTACTTGTCTAATTAGACATTAGACACTTTAAAATATTTAATTTTTACTTTTTTTTAACAGTATTCGCACTTATTTAAATCGTGTTTAAACTGGTTTAAATCAATATCGAGGTTAGATCGAGTAAATGACAATGTTCCTAAAGACGACGTTTTCCCCACAAGTTCAAATAATAAACGTGTCAGTGAAATATAATTTGGCCTCACACGTTTAACATAAATCTCATCATTTAACATTTGGCATAAGCAGTATCACACAAATTATCATGAAATCCATATACTTGTAATAGTCGAATATGGCTCTTATAACAGGACTGCTCTTGTATAAAAATAATAATAAGATGCCAGAAATAACAATAACAGCTAAAAATACTTTTTATAAATGGTTGAGACATTAAACATTTTCAAACTTTCGTGATAGTTCCATTATACAAATAACCACAAAGCACTGCCTTTGAAGAATACCGTACCCCCTTACCCCATTGTTCGATGCACTTTACGACACTAATAATAAGAATAATAAAGAGAAAATATGAGGTGCGAAATTATTTAATGAAACGTGTAGATCTTAAGACGAGTGGTTTTCGATATTTGCAGTGGCGGAGCAGAGTTGCTGTTTGACAAAGTGAGTAAACATCGGATAGTCTTACCAGCGCGGAAAGAGCAATGTAAGCCTCGTTTATTTGTTTACACTGTCTAAACTGGAAAATGAGCAGAGAATTAATGTGCAAAACAAACTACGACACTTTGTCTGTACAGGGACCATACGACGCTTGTTATGTTGGATTAAGGATAATTTGTTGCGAGAGAGACCAGAGCTATTCATGCAAGACAATAACGTGTAAGTCACTCCCGATCCCGAATCAAGCTAGCCGAGATAATTTTTAATTACCCGCTTTTAAAAATCATTTCGCAATGGCAAGTTAATTTGCCAAAAGAGAGCGCTCGTGATCTCACGGGTGAGATTTTTGTTTGTTTGTCGATAAAAGCGGGTAATTTGGAGTTTGAATCAATTCAATTGTGTTTTCTGTTTAGGAGGCCGGGGATTCTCGTTCTCGTCAACGACACGGACTGGCAATTGCTGGTGAGTTGAACTCAATCATTGCGCCATTCACATTCAATTCAAATTGAATAGAATAAATGCTAATCGGGTAACATCATTTACTTAATGCCGCGTCTAGTTTTCATTACGTGCCACATAAATTTGGTGCGTGATGAAAAGTGAATTTTAAAATTTAACACTTTTTATCATTTGACAAATCGACAAAAATTTGATTTGTCATTTTCTGTATTGATTTTAAAAGGGGAATTTCGAAAAGTTTTTTTTTTTTTTTTTATAGTGTGAATTTTAGAAAAAAAATGTTTGCAAAATAATTCAATGCGTAATGTGATTTTAGAAATTTGAATATATACAGGTGCAAATTGAACATATTTTATATTCATTACATGATGTTGGTATCGATTCAAAAACACATTTCAAATACTTGCATTTGCCACAGCAAAAACGGCTTTCATATTATATTTTTTTAGCTTTCTGAAAAAGTCTGTGAATTTGCAATAGGTGTAGGTGTGTTCAAATTTGAAAAATAATTGTCTTAAATGAGTTCACTGAAAATTAACTCAATAATTCAGCTTAAACTGACATTTGCATAAATTCTGGACATTAAGGCTGTTAATATGATGCCTTGATTTAACCAGAAAAATGGATTCTTTAAATGTAACCGACTTGGGGGTGGATTCACTAAAGGTATTGCTAACAACATTACTTTAAATTAGCAATAAAATCTAAATTCACTAAAAATTTAACAATGATTACTAATTTTCTAGAAAATTTTTAACTATTAATAAATTTAGTAGCATTTTTCGTTTAAGAAAATGATTGTTTAAATCTCCTTTCGAGCGTTCAAGAAAATGAATGCGCCTAGTGTCAAAATATAAGCAATTTTATTGATTGACACTGTCAATCAATAAAATTGCTTATATTTTGCAATATTGTTGGGTTTACATCTTATTGTAAACTTAACTATGGAACAAATCAATTTTTCTGCCGTTTTCGTTTAATACTTGTTAACTTGCTAACAACATGGTTACTTTGCAACAAAAATTTGTGGTATTTAACAATTTTTTTTTTTAATTTCAATACTCAAAATTATTTCGAGTTGCAACAAATTTTGATTGTTACGAGTTTTACTATGTGTAACAATAATAAAAACTAATATGCAAATTATTAGGCCTAATAAACCTTTTTCTTCACTACAAATTTTTATTTGCTTTTTCAGCAAACACTTTGGAAATTTTGACTTTTTTAGTCAAAATAACCTTCTTAAAGCTGATTTCAACTCACTAGGGCACTAAATGATGCTCAAAGTTGATCCAAAAGTGAAGATAAACAAATATGGCTGCTCTTTTCCACTCTTTGTTGTCACAGTGACAAATATTTTTCAAGTTTTTTCAACTTGAGAACTTGGTTTAAAAAAAAGTGCTAAACTCACTAAAACTGTCCTTTAAGCCATCCTCTGCTACCAATGTTGAATATAGAGGTGATGGAAATGCAGTCCCTGCTTGGGAGCTGCCATCTTGGAATATAAAAATACAAGAGGCTCCTTCTGGTGGGGGTTTTTAGAGAGCCATAAATACAGAATCCAAAAAAGACCATTAGTTTTTTGGATTAACTAACTTGTAAATCCCAACAAACTCCCTCGTAATCCAAAATAATTTACAAAAGAAGCATACTCGTATAGTTATAAACAAAACATGTTTACGAAATGGCTCTGCAAAGAAAAGCTGCAGCAACACTGTAGAAGCATTTTGATATAGTTTTTATTTGTAAACATGTTTTGTTTACTTAAAACAAGCTCATTTATTCTGTGAGTTACAGAGATGCTGTCCCTGCTTGGGAGCTGCCATCTTGGAATATAAAATACAAGAGTCTCCCTCTAGTGAATCCACCCCTAGATTTCTTCCTCAAATATGTCTACAAATGTGTGTGCACAGTTCAAAATTAAGTGTATTCCTTATAAAAGAATTGTGGTCAGCTGTGTAACTTTCACTATGTTTTCGTAAGCAGGCGAAAATGACAGTTGAATAATTATTTCATTAGGGGTAGAATATTGCAAGTCAGTTATAGAATTTACACTGCCTACTTGCAGTATCAAAATATGAAATTTTTTAATGACTTAAGTCACTTATTTTTTGAAATTAAACGCACTTATTGTCATAAGAAACTTTTCCAATTAATACTAGCTACCATTTAAAATTGTTTAAAGTACTCTTGTTTGGCTCATATTTTACCGGGGTGCCGCCAAAAGCAGGAAAATATAGTACGCTCAATAATCTAATCTAATTCTCAATTAAAAAACGTCAAACTTAATTAATTTCGTTTTCAATTGAGAATTTCTACCTCAGTTTACTTTTCTTCTCAGCTGCTGGAGGTCAAAATCAGGCATTGCTAATGTTTTAGTACTTTTTATTACAAGTCAACTGCAAACAATCTCCAGCATCTTAATAATGTCAGTTTTTTAAACCGAATTATTACTTTTTGAGGAAAATTATGTGGGAAATTCGTGTTATCTAAGACAAAAGCCGAATATGCAAATGTAATTCTTGCTGTCTGTTATTTTGTTTCCTACCTATCATTTACCATCTTCTGGGTACAACTAATAAACAAACATGAGCAAATGTAAATATGCTTTGGGTTAATTTTCGAAAGCTTCAAAACGTTGTAAATAAGATTTAGAAATTTAATAGCAAATGAAAATAAACTTTTTAATTTAATAATTTACAACTGCCGATACAGAGATGTCAGACTTGCTTTTTTTTTTGCAGTTAGAAATAAAAGAATTATTTGTCTAATTTAGGGAAAAATTATAAATGGAATTCAACATTCCATTTGGTGTTAAAAAGTAACTTTCGTTTTCATAATTTTACAATTTGTGATAAATCTTACACCTTAAGAAAGATACTACCCTATTTTATACCAAAATTTAAATTCTTTAATCATCTTTTGACACTTTTTGGTGTAAATTTACAATTTAATAAGTGTGCATCACCAGACAGAAAATCGATTCCCTTGTTCTATGTAAAATATTTCTATACATTTTCTGTAAAATTCTTTTATTTTCAATTCCATTGCCTTTAGACAATTACCCTATGCATTTGTCTGGTAACACCATTTTTAAAATTCAAACTTTTCCTAATTTTCAACTTTATCTTCGTCTAGCCGAACTTAATTATTCAGTAGTAAAACGTTTTCTGTGTTCAGTGGTAGTTTAACTAACCAAAACCGACAGTCCAAGCATTTTCCATCAGCTACTCCATTTGTCTAAGTAATAATATTAAATCCAATGGCGCACTAATAAAGTGCGAGCAAACGTATTGATCTCGGTCTAATTAATGAAATTCTTCTTAAAGGTATAGCAGAAAGTGAGAATTACCTGGAAGAGATGAAAAAAACTAGCAATTGAAATTAATTCTTGGTAAAACCCATTTCGTAGCATTAGAATTTTATACCGCCGTATAATTACGGGAAAATGCTTATTACACTAAGGATTGCGATTTATTTACTCGAGCTGTCAACCATTGTGCATAGTTTGGCTGCTATCTTGAGTTGTATTTATTGGTCGACAGCTATAAAGTGCACAGTTTGATGTGACAAAAGCGTTCATAAATTTCACAAATTGAAAAAGGAACAGTCTTACAGTGCCTATCACCGTCTGATTTCGACTGACAATATTGTACGGCTTCCTTTCCCAGGTTATATTACACTTCCACCAAAACTCGGCAATTTATTTTATATACTGTATATATATTTATTTTTTTGGAAATAATTTTATTTTAAATTAAAAAATGTGTCTTTAATAATAATATGAGTGATGGTTTGTTGTGGGTTTGTTAGTAATTAAATTAATTTTTTTGGGTGAAATTCATACTTCATAGTGTCAAGTTTGAATTTTTAGATAAATAAAAAAAAAAAAAAGTTCTAAATCTCCACTTTCATAAGATGTGTGAAAATGAAAAGTTAAAAGATAAAAGCAGAAACTAGGTTGTTTTATAGACTAGAATGACAAGTAGCCAAACTATACCACTTTAATATGACAAACTCAGTTTAGGTGCAGTGTTGGCTAAATCCTGGCTAACAAAAGCTCTAATTGAGTAAATTAAAATGAAATACTCCTTGATTGGCTCCATTATTTTGCAATTTAATGTTGAAGCTTTTAACTTTTGTTGCAGTTATGACCTATTTTTAAAACCAGAAATCTCATTAGTGAATTACATAATAATTCTAAACAATTTTTAAAAAAAATCAATACAGAGAAGCCCACCGATAAATAAATAAAGAAAAAATTAAAGCTTATTCTGGCCATGCGCTAACTGTCACGTGACATTAAATGACACTTTTTTTTTTAAATCACAAAAATCTTAAAAACTACACAATATAAAAACTCAATCCTACAGTAAATAATGCAGGTAAATGCTGTGTAAAAACTGGAAATCAAAGTATTTAATTCAATTTTAGGTGACATTACTTAATTTAGTAAAGGTGTGAAAACCTTGAAGTAAAATTTAATGTGGTAATGTTATTGGAAATTTTCGTCTGCAGCGGAAAAGTGAAGTTTAAACTGGCAATCAGTTTAAACCCTTTTCCGTTAAACATTCTCCTACTTAAATGAGAGTGTAGCTTAATGTTGGCAAATAGCCAACAAGAGTGTGGTTAAGCATATAACCAAATTGAGCATTTTTGGCTTTCATCAACATTTCGAAACTTCAACGTTTTCAAGTATCAACATTTCAAAATTTTTATTACCCTTCGTAATGAGTTTGCACAGCATTAGTACCAACCTAATCAAATACCAAATATTTGATTACTTGATTTATTATTAAATCAAAACAACCACTGGAAAAAGACTAATGTCGATCAATTTTTTGTAACACATTACGTGTATTAGGTAAATATGCAGTAAAACTGAAGTAACGTCACATAACACACTTAACACTCGACCTTTTGACTGCGACTCATGATGACATCTGCATAATAATTTGCAAAAAAATTTATCTAACTGAAAATTTGCATTTACTCACTTGTCAGTGCAACAAAACATAGTTACACTTTTTGCCGCTAGTTAGCAGCATCTCAGAGAAAACTGAATGGTTTTCATTTCATTTTGATAGCAGAGGATGGTTAGATGGCATTTCTTCAATTAAAAGCCACTCTTGATTAAAAGTCGGGCTTCTATTTGAAAAATACATGTAATGTCAAAAAGGAATTTCTAAATTTCAACAAGGCTACCGTATTTTATAAGTGAATATCTTTTTTAAATGATTTGATTTGAAATCAAATCAAATCAAAATTCAAATTAAATACTGTCAAATCCTGTTATAACGAACACGTTAATCCACACATAACGAACTCTGTTTATAACAAAAACCTTCTTATTACAAATGTAATTTTCGAGATTTTCATAACCGAAAGTTCGTTTTAATGAAATTTTTCTGAAAACAGCCATCACGTGATGTAATAAACAACGTATTACTGAACTATTAATTCGACTACGAAATTACGGTATGTAATAATAAATGTTAACACAATGTTTAATTCGTTATTTTGTAGTTCATTTTTGCAATTTTGTTATAACGTGGATCTGATACAACGAAAACACGTTATACCGAATAATTTTTCAGTTTTTCGTTGTAACGGGGTTCGACTGTATATCCATTTTCTAAATTCCTCTTATCATAAAAAGGATCATTTACAAATAAATCTTGCGTAAAAGGAAAAAAATTGCTGGTCGAGTATTAATTAGGTGTGAGAAAAATGACGGAAGATATACGAAATGAATTTTTTGATCACATCAAGTGTGACAGTCGTCATTTACTCGTCATATAATTTTGCGGCTTTAGTCAGCGGTGGCGTTTGCGTGATAACAGCCTCGCTTCTCTTCTCTTCTCTTCTCTTCGTTTCTGGCTTCTGGCTGCTGCTGCACTTCCACTTCCCTTAGTCACGTTGGAATGGCAGCTCGGGTTATCGGCTGGTGCAAGCGACTGATTTAAGAGCATGTTGTTCATTGGGCCGTGCAATTAATGATCTCGCCCTACATCCGTTCACAGCGCATGCGCGTCCATTAGTTTACCCCCTTGTGCACAGCTTTTTAAAATTGGTCGCTCTTTTTCTTATTTTTGTTGTGCATGAATTCATTCGTTTCGCCTTTTATTGTGCCCGCGTTTGCCTGCAAATGTTTCATATTGCCACGCACAATAAGAAATGACTGATTCTTTTCTTTATTTCTTTTTCGTTTCTCATTTTCAGGGAGAACTGGACTACAAAATTGAAGAAAACGATCAGATTGCCTTCATCTCAACCTTACACGGCGGTTAATAAGGAAAAAATATGTAAATCATTTTTTTTTATATATAAAAGTAAATAAATAAAAATAATTTATGTCAAATGCAATTTGTCTTTTTCTTTATTTACACATGAAGAAATGAGTAACTTTTACTTTTTTTTTTTTTTTGAATTAAACCATTGTTAAAAATAATTAATATTTTAAAAGATTCTTAAGAATTGTTAAGAATTCAAAGTTTGTGATCCCTAGAGTAACTTATTCTTATCAAGAATGAGTGATGGTGAATTTACATGCTCTGAATGAGGATTGTCTAATGACGTGCACCATGTTCCTGCATTGTAAATTACAATCAGTTTTGCCTTCTACAAATCCATAAACATACCAAAACAAACTAGCAATTAATTTATAGATAAATTATCATTATCATAAATAATGAAAAGTGGCTAGAATTAGGGTTTCGAACTGGAAACCGGTTAGAAACTGAAATTTTTTTAAATGTGTTTTGGTGAGTTATCCTAACTGTTATACAATAGCATGTGACAGAACAATAGTCATAATTATTACTAACAATATTTGTTCACCACCATTGTAAATTCATCATATTTTACAAACAATTTTAATATCTTAAAATCAAGAAAACATTTCAATTAGTCTACTTACAGTTGGTTCTTCAATTACATATTCGGTTGCCCAACTCGTCCTTTTCAAATTTTCAAATTTGCATATTTATGTTAGACCCGAATTAACATATCAGAAACTCAAGCGTCGGAATAATCATTTCAACTTCAGCTTTGGCGAAATAAAACTAAATCGTAAAATTTAACTGAATTTATTTTTTTTCTTTTCCTTCCATTCCATTCCATTCCATTCCATTCCATTCCATTCTTCCTTTTTATTGTACTGTACATTTTATCAGACCTCGGTCTCAGTGCGAAAAAGCAAAGTAGAATGGATGTATTCCACTGGTGACTTCCATTCTTCTCACTTTGAATCGCGTCACTCGGCGGCGCTGCTTCCTAATGCTGTCATGTTTGTACTGATGAACTTGTCTGGGGCTTTTAGCGTTCTGCTTTTATGTGCGCGTGCGCCCATCGCCCATGTGCCAGTGCTTTCTTTTGCGGTCTGCCGTTTTGGTATGCGAACGACGTCGATTGCCACTGCCCGCGACCAGTCTTCCACGTGACGAGAATCAACCAATGAGTGGCGTCGAGTCTGGCAGACTCAAAACGAGATAGAATAGAATGAAGGAAGGCACTCGCAGTTCGTGCTACCACCCACTGGCACCTAAACGTCACCGAAAACGCCACCGAAAATGGCCCAAAGCCAACCGCTTAAGACGTCGCTTACACCAGAAGCGGAAGGAAGAATAAATGATCAGACAGGGGAAAGGAAAGGAAAGGAAAGGAAAGGACGATTCTTTAATGATTATATTTTTAATGTTGATTAGGAGAGTAAAAGCACTATGGATTTCTACGATAGTCTAGATATACCATTCTTGTAGTTTTTTACAATTTTACGCCAGTCCTAATAAAATATCTGTGCTATACAGTCGAGTCCCATTATAACGAACCTGGTTACAATGATAAACCGTGCGCCTCTTTGTTTTCTTAACTTATAACAAAAACCTAGTTTTTATAAATATGTAATTTTTGACATTTTCTTAACCAGTAGTTCGTTACAACAACATTTTGCCGAAAATGGCCACGTGTCGGTTTCCTTCGTTTCATTGTAACGGGGTTTGACTGTATACGTGACATAAAAGAATTGAAAAGACATTACCGATTTTTTAATTGAATACCGGTGGTGTTGAAAAAAATAACTATTTTTCTGATAACTGTATAGCAACAAATCGATATCTCGTGGTGGTATATGCTTTTGAATCTTGCAACCTTAATTTGAGCACCTTTTATTATTGAATTAACATCGATTGGCGGAACATGTAGTATTCTAAAGGGTTTTAACAATAAAATTTAAGTACACAATTTATAAACCCCTTTCTGTAAGGTCACGCATTCGCATACCAAGTGCAGTTGAGAAGAGACGAAGAGTGGAGGATTTAAGTTTATAGCGCGGCATTCCTTCCATCTTTCAGAATGCTCGCAGCAACGACCTACACACACTCACTCACTCACTACCATATTCCATCCTTTTAATTAAATGTGATGTCGTCCGTTAGGGAACGCTTCTCGCCACTGACGTAATCGCCGCGTGAAAGGCACTTGGAGTCAAAGCCATCGCTCGCGCGAGTGTAGATTAATTAACACGCCTCCCCAACCCTTTACTGTACTACTGGCCTACTCTCTAATTAGTACAAACAGTGCAGCGCATGCGTCCTCTGCCCGCCTATTTGGCGTCGGAATGGAGAAGGAGACGAGACTAGAAAAGACGAGAAAAGAATTCTAACCGCCCTCTACTCGACGCCTGCACCAGACGCACACAAATTCAACTCATCAGTTGACAAGTACTCATTTCACGGATTATCCACATAATAATCTTATTCATTCATGTTCTCATCGTAATTGATTTTCCATTTTTCGAATGCGATGGATTTTAGGTATAGGAAAAAAATTTGAAAGAAAATCGATTAAATTTAATTTGGGGATAAAAATACACGTGCTTTCGGCCATTTTGGAATTCAGGATCACAATGAATATAAGTGCGAGAGCTTATAATAAACAACAATAAAATTACAAAAAAATACAAAGTGTAGTAGAAATACCAATTTGAGTTTGTAATTCATTGAACATCACTCTAAGTTCTATGCAACATGTCTCATTGTTTGAATTGCCACTTCTATTTTTAAGGGTTTGCAATCAAACTCAATAAATAACACGTTTGATACAACTGCAACAAAAAATAAAAAATAAAAACTGTTAAGTTAAATCTGATGGCCGAGAAGCAAACTTATTGGTTCATCTGCCAATTGATCTCAGAAAAGTAAAAATTATTGTCATTTTTGTTTGTAAGCTGAAAGTTTAATAGTTGAAATGCCATCTATTTATAAAAAAAAATAACAAACTTTTTGAGTTACTGTAATCTTTTTATTGTACTGATTTCATGGTTTTTTTTTTTTTTTTTAATTTGAAGTTGAAATGTGGTCATGATTTTTGAACCACACTGTAAAATAGATCATAATTGACAAACCCAAACAACTACAATAATCCAGTAATTACATCAAAATATTCTTTTTTGGTAAAAATATAAGCTTAATACAGTAGTTACGGTATTACATTTTTTTAAAAGTAAAACAAAATTGATAATTAAGACTTTTAAGCAATTGACATTGGAATTTCCATTATCTTTAGTGCTGCTGCAATTGCACTCAATGAAATTAGCCACTGAACTATGACCTTCATTAGTGTTAGACGATATTGTAAATTAGTAAATTAGTAGGGTAAATAAGTTGTTATAGATACTATTTACCAATTTTAATTAATATTAAAAAAAAACATTAAATTAAAGTTATAAGTAAATAAAAACTGCATATTAAAAATTGTTATTAATTTTATTAATTCAACAAAGTAAAATATTTTCTGTTAAGTACAAAGTTTTGATACAAATTCAACAACAGTAAAACACACAAAGATGGAGTTTATTTTTCATACAGTTTATTTAATAATGTTTTTAAACGTCACATAAAACTATAAAACAAACTAAAAGCCAAAAAAATAAAGAAAAGATCCAGATTCAGATTAATGTCCAAAGCCCCAACTTTCCCTGACTAATTACATTACAGTGTAAAACAATATTTTTCTTTTTGTGATGATGATGATGTTGATGAATAGCTCAAAGTTTTCCTTCAACCCTCACTCCTCCAATAAACCATAGAAGAAACTTTTTTTCCTTTTCTTATTTAACTCACTAAAAGATTTGTGGTTAATGTTGATCCTGCTCATATACACTGAAAACAAAAGCACCTTCAGTAAATCACGCAGAAAAGACGAGATTACGGACCACCTCCTCGTCCTACTTCATCATTTGCCGAATGACGTCACCCAAATTGAAAAGTTGAGGCAAAACCCATTAAGAACTGCTAAACACTTGTTAAATTTTCTTTTGACTTCTTTCCTCTTCATAAATCTGTTACAAGCGGACCAAAAGACGATAGACAATTTGCACCAATGCTTCCCAGGCAAAAAAACGTTACATTTAGAGACGTCCTTACGTACCCGTATCGACTTTGTTAAATAAGTCTATTTAAAGTGGTTTGTCATTTTTAAACAATATTTGCAATGCAATGTGTACTGAACCGTGCAGTGCAAACGAATTTTTAATTTTTCTTTAAGCAGTCCTCGTTACATAAGTAAATCATCGTAACGATTTTTCCAAGCTAACTCTAATTTTCCTCTAGCCCCACTTTAAATATGAAATTCGCCCATTTTGACTAACCGAGAACTAATTACTTTTTAATGAATTTCCGTATTCCATGTAAATGAGTATTTTAACACTAAAAGTAAAACTTTATCGTAAGCTTAAAAACTTTTCCCTTTTCGAATATTTCAAGTTAATGAAAAGCCCAAAAAAAGAAATCAAGGTGTTTAATTCTCATTTTCTTTTACATTTTTAATAGGAGGGAAAAAAGAAGCCGTTTAGTTCAGCCGAGTGGCAAATTAGTGTGAGGAGTCGAAACGAACCAATTTGGTTGAATAGGAAATGCAGTCAAGTAGGGGAAAAAGAAAAAGAAAAGCACTCACAAGAGATGCAAACAGCTCGCTCTCGCTGTCTTGCGCACACTCACTCCACTCTTTTGTTTTCTCAATTTGTTGCCTTTTTTACAGACCGTAAAAACCAGTCGTATCTCCCCAGTAACTCACAAGTGGGGTAAAGCCTTTTCTATTCTAAACAGTTTGTTTTTAAATTACAATTTTACTTGCTATTGACTTTATTCTCCTTAAAACATGCACTTTCAGCAGAAAATTTATGCTTCACTTGGCCCATGCATTCGATTATGAACGAAAATTAAAGTTTACCATTTTTATATTGCACAATTTGTAACATATTGACTAATGTAAATAATATTACTCTTAGATAATTTCTTACTGTATATCGTAAGTTTACGTACCGGTAATTAATGAAATATTTATTTATTTATTTATTTATTTATTTATGGTATATAAAATTAAATAATCTATAATAGGTTCATTATGGTAAACTATTGTAATTAATAAATTTGTTAATAAAGTGTATAAAAATATAATAAAAATTAATTTTCAACAAATATTTATTTTTATTTAATTCAACATATAAACTTTTTACTTTATAAAATCCATAAAACATCATTCTTTTAACTATTGCAGTTTTCTTAATGTCACTTTCCCATATCAAATAACCTCGAGACATTATCCAACACAGCAATAAAAAAATCACAATCTTCTCTAAGATACCACTATGTAATAATTATCATCAAGCCAAGCAGCAAAAGTCTTCAAGTCAACATAAAATCTAGCAAATTTATGGCCACAAACAAAGTGAAAACCACATCTTTGATAGTCCAAGTGGGGACTGTTATACTAATGTTTTTATGACATAAGAGTTGTATGAAAAGCTTCTTTCTTTGTGTTGCTCTTTACTGAAATTCAATTTCCAGGAACAGGAACAAGGTAAATAAATCTCTTGGTAAAAATAATAAATCCACAATTGTACATCTTCCAATAATAAACTCACTTTATTTGTTTAGCATCTACAGTTATTGACTTGTTATCTGTACTGTAGTTCAAAAATATCAAGAACTAAGTAAATTAAAACCGTTTGCAGTTTGCATTCAAAATGATAATTTTCTTTATGAAAAAAAGTCATATGTGTAATTTTTTGAATGTTTGAATGCTTGATTTTAATTGAGTCTAGCCTCGTTTTATTAGAACTCTTCGCTCACTGTGTAGTGAAAATTTAATCAAATCCTGCGAACACTATTACACGTTCTACATGCCAAAAGTTTCCGAAAGTGATGTGATGTTCTCATAATGCCCATTTAAAGATGAACTACTCTTTGAATATATTTTATGTCTAAAACAATTAATTTGAATCCTTTTCCTATCACAGTAGGTAACAAATACTAAGTTTCAGTTTTGAATCTAAAAATTTTCTATGTCGGTTTAAATGTTCTGAATTTTTTCATACTCATTGAAAACTGCTCAAACTGGTGTAGAGCAGAGCAAAGAAGAGAATAAAAGAAAATGAAAAGAGCACCACTCTAGCAAAGTGCTTTAGTTTTCAAATAATTAGAATAAGAACTGATGGTATTTGTTTGCAATTTGAAATGAATATGTACCTTACCTTTCATGCCTTAAACGACTATGTTTTTGATTATTGCAAAACAAATGAACTAAACGTTATATTTATTAATTAATTTTTATGAATGAAGTGGTTAAGAGTCTTGAAACCAACGAGGATCGACATTTTAAAAGCAGGCTATGTCCCATCTACTCTATAGCTACAGTACATCAACTTGTGAGATGGAACAGTAGAGCAATGATCAGAGCATCAAAATGAGAGTGCTCTGGACTGTTTAAACGTAGGGCATGAATCAAAAGAATCCTCTAGTCTAGAATAGACTAGAGGGCTCCAAGCTGCAATTAAAGCAGTTCTTAAATGCACCCAATATTGTAATATAGTAGTGTATAAAGTCGGCTCCAACCATACAGTATCAGTCTTATTTATGCATTTATACTTATCTTTTTATAGTTTCGTTTTCTTTTTCTAAAAAACTAGTTTATATATTTCTCTATTTGCTCCTTAAAATCCCAGCAAAAATTGCTTGCTGTTTTCCCTGCAGCTCACTTGCCGAATTTCGTGTCACTGGGCGTAAGGCCAGAGTCTAAACAAAACCCAGACATTGCAACACACCAGTGTTGAATCCAAGGGGGGTATTAGGGGGGTCTGGCCCCCCCTGAGTTATTGAAATGCCCCCCCACACAAAA
>JAQFZP010000911.1:0-25147 GCA_034695745.1 Geophilus truncorum | reverse complement strand
AATCAAGGGTACCTCTAAAACGAGAAAAGAGGAAAAACGGAAAAGCATTGGGTATCGGGCACCGGCCAGACGCTCCTGTACACCAACAGCTATGGTGTAAAGCAAAAAAGCGCAAACTGGTGGCGCAATTTTAAAATAATTTAGCATTGTATGTTCTACAGCTCAGAGGTCATGTGACCCAATGAGTGCACTTGCACTTGCAATTTTACGATTTAATATCAACTTTATTTTTGGGTCAATTGCAATGAAATTTGATTCTACGGGTAGATTTATATTTGTACTTTTTTTACATGCAAAAAAAAATTTTTCCAAAACCATTTATTTCTAGAGATATAACCGACGCAAGCATGACACTGGAGTGATTTTAAAGAATAGCCTATATATATATATATATATATATATATATATATAGGCTATTCTTTAAAATCTATAAGCTATTAAAAAAATTGTTACAATTTGTTAGTCTGCGGCTTTGCAAACAGAAACAGTGGTGCAATTTTGGGGTCGTTAGGGGTATATATGGCCGCAGAAAGACAGCCATAAATGCAATGGAATGGTGTCGGTTGCAATTTGAGATTTCATTTTATTCAGAGTCATGGGATTTGAAAATGGTCACGTTCAAGCTCAAATTTAAACGTAAATCCCTAATTTGTTTTGTCTCGTTTACATTACACAGGTAATATCTCTGGTTTTACTTTCAGTCGCTTTTTCCTAATTGTGTCACAGACGGGTTTTGATTAGGAAGGGTGATTGCTATTGTTGTAGCATGGAGTGTAGTTGCATTGCTCTTTTAATAGGCTTAAAAGTGGTTTCTTTTAATGGGCGAGAGGAAGAAGAGGAAGGAAATTTACTCTTGTTTTTAAACTTTGAGACGACTTTTTAATTTTTTATATACAAAAAGCTGATTAAAGCTACTAATTGCTCTTCTACTGAATAATGCACATTGGAAGCTTTATGGAATTTTATATCATTACATTGCATATGCTAGTGTTGCATAAAAACTGAAGTAATTGTTGGCTTAACCATTTTTCAGTTTTTACATAAATTAAACATTTTTATAATGTTTACTACTGAATAAATAAATAAATATTGCTACGACATTAATTGCTGCTCATCATGTATTTAGCATGTTTTGCGAGACCGACGTTGTGCAAAATTTGCCAATCAGTATTTATTCAATTTGAAAGTCGAGAGCTTAAAAGTTTGCAAAATCGTTAACAATTCGTTTGGCTCTAAGCCAACTTCGAAGTTCATTGCTCGCATAAATACATTCATCATTTTGCCATTTGATGTATTTACTCACAATTGTTTAAGTAATCAAACCCAAAAAATGAGGGGGGGGAATATAACTACGCGTTATTATTATTATATCGGAGTTATATCGTCACGTTAATGTTTCGTAATCAGCATTCGCTAGCATAGGCTCATGCATGAATTAATTCAATAAACAACACCTGTTCTTCGACACTCTTAATTCCCACAGCAGATGATTTGTTATTCAAAAAGGATTATAAATGCTGCTGATACTTGTGCACCTAATTAATGCACAAGAAGTTTTGTTAATGCCATTCATGAGCTTTAAATTGTAGATTGTTTTGATAGCACCGGGTGACCGGAGGTGAAAACGTAAATTAAAACCAAGAGTGGTAATTTCCTTTTGGCGATTCTATGCTTATTTAGGCGTCTAATTGTTTTCATAGTCAAGTAATTTACCCCGTTATTTGTGTAGGCCTTCAAGTGACTTTATTTTTTTCAAAAATGTTTTAATTTTTTATTGGTATGGCTGCAGAGGATGAAAGAAAAGGAAACTTTTAAATTTGTGAGGTCTCCGAAGAGAACGATGAGAGCGAATTTATTATTATGGAGCACAATTAGAGTGAGTGTTCATTTAGGAAATTTACTCATTTAGAAGTAAATTGGTATGTTTCATTGTTGCGACACGCTCTCGGGAACCCGGGAAAAGGGGCAGAGGGGCCGCCCGTTAAGGTTAAATTTCATGACATTTGCAAGGCTGCAAGATTTGAGAAAAACAAAGTATCAAATTAACTGTAAATTGCAATTAACACACCTTTAGTTTGCAGGAAGTTCGGCTCGCTTTAAGGCTGTTCTATAAAATATTAAAAGTTTGCAGCAGTGGAAAATGACTCTTATCAAGAAACTAAATAAAAATCGACTTTCGGCTGGGATGGATGGGATCTTTACTTCGTTAGGTGAAAAATGAAATTATAGCGCTAGTTGTTGGACGTTGAGAGAATATTATCAATACGGTACCTTAGTTTTTTTATAGATAAAGTACGTGATGCATAATTATCTGCAAATATTTTGATACAAAATCTTCAAAAGATTGATTCAGCTTTTTCTAGTTTTTTTTTGCAGCACACTGTCTTTATTATTCATTTCTCCATTGAAATTTATTTGTATAGAAACAAACAAAACTTGTTTGCAATGGGCAAGTTTTCTAAGCATATTTTATCCATTTCAACGAGTTGTGGAAAAATGCTAAGAGATAAGTTGCGCTATTGGCAGACGATAGTTTGTTTTGTGACTGATTCTGTTGCATTCTTCATCTAACAAATAGATGATGTTGATTGATGTAGCTCTTTAACAATAGTTTGTTGTCATTAATGCTTAATTTTAGCATTTAATCTTGTAGATACGAATAAAGCAAACATTTGGATCAAGAGAAATTGTCATAACATGCTAAAAATTTAATGCAATTGAAAATAGGGATGAATAAAACTGCAATAATTATTACAGTATCTGATTCTGCAATTTAACATCGAATTGTGTAAAGAATTACTGTAAAGAATTAATATGTAAAACATCGAAAAATGTTAATTTATTTTGTAAACTATTTGCACACGTGTAAAAATTTTACAAATCTATCTAGTTTCCCTTGAATCCATTTAATCGCTTTAAAAAAAAATTGTTTACCAAATATTGAAACTTTATATTATATTTTTAATGTACCGTATTCATTTTTAATGTATTAAGCTTTTAGTTTGTTGTTTTTATTTTTTGTGATTCACTTAAGTTAAAAGAAAATCTATTTACCATTTTTTTCTTCTTAAATATAAAGAAGTATACATTTTCTGTTACTGTTACGGCACAATAAAAGCTGTTTATTTATGGACTTTGCCTACAGATAAGACATGACAGTATGGATTCAGCAGAAATGTAAAAGTTTTATTCGAGTGTGAACATCTAATTCCGGCTCGGAAAGAAAGTACAAAGTGGGAGATGGCACGAAAAAGAAGTAGAAACATGAAAAAATAAAATACGATTGTGACATTTCTTGTTCAGAAAGAGACAAAGTTTGCTTAGAGGGACTGAATCTTTAATGAATAAGTTTCAGGTAGAAAGTTATGTTGTCAAGTTGAACATTGTACAGAATGGTATGATATTTTTTGACATTTAGAAGTGAATGGGAAACTGTAATTTAATTAATGGTTTCGCAGAAAAAGAACTTCCATTTGGTAATTGATAAAAATGGATATGTTTGGGGAAGTGAGTCGTTATAATTTAAAATAAAAGCTTTTTAGAGTTTCGAAGAAAGAAGTAAATGTACAAAAATAGGCAGGATGATACTGTTCTTTGAACTCGGAAAAGATGATTTAACTTCACATTTTTCATTCATTATTCTTTTGGGAAAGAGCCAATTACAGTTCTTTTGTGCATTTTGGGTAGAAACTCATCAAACGTTGCACAGGAATTGGTATGAAATATCTAAATGTAATTTTGTTTAGGGGATATTTCAGGATAGAGATTGCCAACTAGTCATTAGTTTCACTTGGATAATTTTTTTTTTTTTTTTTTTTAAATAAAGTGCTGACATATGAAAACGTAAAAATACTGGTATGACAAAACTTTGTTTTTTTGAATCAAATTTTAGTAGAAAAAAATTGGTTGAAAAATTATCATTTCTTGCAGTAGCTCATTCAGAAAGTCGTGTTTGGTGTTTTAGGTATTTGTGTTTAAGTTTTATGATGCCATTTTCGGTAGTGTTTGTATTTAAGGTTAAAACATAACATAACCAGAACACAAAACGCTGTAATTGTGTCTTTTTGTGTTCTGGTTGTATTTTAACCTTAAACAGAAACCGGAAATTGCATCATAAAATTTAAAACACAAACACCTAAAACACCAAAACACGATTTTCTGAATGCAGCTAATGTTTATTCGTTTTTGTTAGAGGGTTTGTTTTTTCGAAGACTTCTTACTCTCGATGTAATCTCTAAGCTATGTACATTTCATTTGTTGTGATTTGATGGCGCATTGCCGGTATTGAATTACTTGTTTGTGGCTGGTTGTCTGTTAAGTGTGTAAGATAAATTTCCCACACAAGGGGAGAAGGGAGGGAGAAAAACTTTCCTTCCGGGGTAAAATCATCCGCATCACGTTACTTTACTAGCTTCAGTCTTTACACGTGAACGAAAGCGTGAAACATTAGCGCAAATCTGAAGTAAAAATGCGAAGTTTGCACAAAAACTTTTTAATCGATGAATATTAAATAATAAAACTACGCATCAATTTTAAAATTACGTTTTAAGATGCTAAAGTTTCACTCGCTTTAAAGCCACTTTTATTACGCGTGTGCCGTATGCTTTTTGAATTTTTCGTGCAACGTCATTTTGAAAAGATCATAATAAAGTCCCATCAAAGTTTCTCGTTGGCAACAACAATTGTAACGTAGTTTCTCGTATTTTTATGGGACTGGTTCATTATTAACAAACATCTCACCTGAATTGCTACAGATGCAGTTGTTGAGGCCCGACTCTGTTGTGATCTTCATGCATTCTTAAAGCATAATGTTTTATTCGGCTGCGGTATATGGCCCCACGTGGCTCGCTGCTACTTTTGTTATTCAAAACACTCGTGGCAAGGAAGGTCAAGTATTTTCTTTTATTACTTGCTTTGTCGTTAAGGTGTATCTGGTTTCAGGTTTCCCAGCTGATGTACGTAATAATCAAGCTTTTCGAAAATGCAGTTTCTGCATTTTGTACATCTTCAGGTTAACATTTGCAACGGTTGCTATCAAACTGATGAACAACTGTTGAAAAGCAATATAAAAGTGTGAAAACATAATCATCAATCTCTTAGGTGCTAAAGCTGAAGTAAATTGACGCATTTGTTGTTGTTTTGCGATGAAATATTCGAAAACATTTGCCTTGTGTGTAATTAATAATGGCGTTTTCATGTTCATAATGAAATTGACTGTTATTGCATAATTTAATTGGGTTTAATGGACAATTGGTCTCATCAACAATCAAAATGAGCCATTCAAGTGGATTACTTTAAAGAGGATTGATTGAAATTCTTTTCAGCCAATAATAACACCATTATATTAGTTTCCCTATTCATTCTATTCATTCTTTCCATACTGTAAGTTTTTTTTTTTATCTTGTAATGGGGCCAAGCTATAATGTCATTTTAATGCCTTTTTCCTGATCTTTATTTCTTTCAAATTTTATCTATTTTTTCATTTTTTTTTCTCTCTCGCAACTATTGATAAATCATTTTCCCAGTTGTGTTTTTTCTGTCATTTGATGCCTTTCTTATCTTCGAATTACTTATCTTGTTTGTTTTTGTCACTCCACGATTTAAGCGGCTTTCTTTTAATGTTTTTGTCTACTAAATGTCATTGGAAAGTCAAGTTGTCCGGGGTAATGCTAATGCTAACACGTGTAAGTTTGAACTAAAACTTTACTCAAAAATCTCATTATGTAGTTAGGTTTTTTAACTCTGACATGTTTTTGTGTCTGTTGTATACCAAACCAATTCCCGTCTCTCTGAATGACATTTTAAACACGTCTTTACCCCAAATAACGATTTCGGTGATTTCGGGAAAGACGCGTAGAAGTGTTTGTATTTAGGAATTATAAATGGTATGGCCACATGTGACATGTCTCAATGACTTCGGGGTAACCACGACACGAACAATTAGTTAGTGTTCGATGTTACACAACGGACTAATAGTAATGGTAGCAGTTGGTGTTAAAGGTGTGCCGTAGGTCACGTCGAGAATGATTAATTCGAGAGTTTCGGCGTCGCAATGCTTGTTAAACATCGTTAGCACTTTTCTTTAAAAGCCGAGTTAGAATTTCCATCACGTTCAGGTCCATGATAAGCAATTTTTCCTAGGTGTAAATTTTTCCGGCTGATAAGTGCTTTTAAAAGGTTTAAAGTTTAAAGTATGGGAGGACGTGTGGAGGTTTTCAACGTCTCGATGGCTCGGTTTAATTACCTGGGGATGTGAAAAGCTTTCTATGTATTTTGATGAGCATCTGTAAGGCGGCATCTGGCGGAGAAAACAACTTTGTAACAAATTGAATTGTTGCACTTTTCTTTGCGATGATGGCTGTTGCAAGGCATATTTTGGGTCAAAGTTTTCGTGGCTTCTAACCTTGATGCTAATTTTCTCAAACCAGTAAGAATATCTTGCTTAACCCTTTCTTACCTTTTGGCTTAATGAAAGAAATAAACTCGATTGCAGTCAAGTTGCCATTCCCGAAGGATATTTGCTTCCCGTGACCTCTGGTTTCTTCCAATAACAGCAGATTGTAAAAACTTAAATAACGATGCCAGGTTTGTGGCAACTTTATTTTCTTGTTCGGTAGCTTTAATACTTTTCAGTGCAATTTGCAAAAAATAATTTTTTCACTGTCGTATCATCATTTGTGATTAGCTAAATTATCTTTTGTCAAACTGATCCGCGGATTCGAAATCAGTACTGTGTCGGTTGAACAAAAAAAATATCAGGGAAAGAAAAGTTGTTTAATCGTGATGGATGGTTCGTATAATCCAAGCTTTTTTGGGAGTAAGCGCGCCATCGTTTTGTTTTGTGTTGCTATCTAGATGACAGTCGTTTGGCAACTTGTTTACGTTTTTTGTTTGAAAACTGACATTTGTTTCTTTTTTCCTTTTTTGGGTTTCTGTTTGTGATCGGAAAGAGCGACTGTAAACATGTAACTACAAGTTAGCTAGACGGTTGGAACCCGAAGAATCACTACAAATATTGAAAACACTAATTTACTGGTTCTTGACATACTTTATAGAAAAAGTACACTTCTCAGTACTCTACTTGTATACCATAAAAAAGTGAAATATGTAAATTTGATTTGGTCGAGACATATTTAGCTCATTGTAGAACTACCCGAAGCTTAGCCTTTTATGTCCATGAATTGTATGGTTTCACCAACATTAAACACACACACCACTCATCCCACTTAACGTACATGAAACAATTAACCTAAAACACTAGAGCTTTATTATTTAATTAAATACACATTTCTTGCCTCAACCATTGCCACCTGCTGACATTATGCAGTACTAATAACAGCTTACCGCAAATTTCTGTTATTATCGTTACTGTTTGTGACAATATAGTGCCATTAAACAGATCAAGGAACTTGTATACTGCCTTATTTGCATAATACAGGTCACCTTAATGCGTTTTTCAGAAAAGCACACCTTTTTGTTAAATTTCTAAAAGCTTTATATACTTTTTTTTTTTTTTGTTACATACCTTGGTTGACATTATGAGCTATTTCCTTCCCATAATTATTAATTTGCGATGTGGGAGAAATGCACGGCAATAAATTTCAACTAGGGGGATATTTGAATATAAATGCAATAAATAAAAAGGGGGAAATGGGTAATATTGCATTTTACGTCAGAATGGTTGGTCCCAAATGATATTTTTTATTTTTTTATTTTATTACACGTTTAAGCTTTTTCAAAATCATCAATAAAAAATGTCAGTAAATGGGGGAGAGATAAAGCAGGTTGCTTTGTTCGAGGGTTATTTGCTCTGTGTGGTGATGATCTCGTTGCCACGGCAACCGAGGTGGAAGGTCAGATGAGATGCTTTTGTTTTATTGTTCTCAACAGAACAAGTTTAATAAAGTGGTTTTGTCTATGAAACTTAAAGACGGGTTATGGCGAAACAAGGCTTCTGGTATTGACAACTTTTATTTTTTGTTTTTCTTTATTTTATTTTCTAACGTTATAAAATATTATCCTGCTGCTTTTATTACGTGTGCAGCAAATGGGGGTTTCGTTCGGCGAATCGGACTTAACAGTAATTTTCCTGTTTCTCTTAAAAGAGAGTTAACCTCTCGTGCTCTTATTCATTCCAACTTAAGAGCAGCGTATTAGAGCAATGATATATCTTTGACTCTTTTAATGGATCGCTTTTATTGCTGCGAGATTTTTACGAGATTTCATTTCATTTGTTTTCCCTTCTTTCCGAAACACAATAGGCTGAGATTGACCTTAGGCTTTTAGTGCAATTGCATGCAAACGAGACTTGTGATGTTAAAAAATCTCGTAAAAAGAGCCTATAAAGAAGAATATCCGGATGGATAAGGATAAGACCGGCAATTGGATTTTCTTTCTTTCTTTCTTTCTTTCTCTATCTCTTTTTTTTTTTGAGATGGAAGAAGTTAATTTGGCGACGTGCAAACTTGATTACTTACAGAAGCACGCGCAAATTTTTGCCTGAAGTTAGTCAATAACGGACATTTACCTTCATAAAGAAGTGTACATTTCTTCAAGATGATAGGCAATAAATTTTACTTAAAAGTTAAATTGAATTTCTGGAATTATATTTAAAAATAAAAAAAACAAAAAAAAACAGCTAAACTTATGTTTAAGTGTTGAAACCGGCAATGCATTCTGATTTGTTTAGCGATAGTGTTGTAATAATTAATGATCGGAGCTCTTAATGTATATCAGTCACGGCTCATGCATCAATGATTAAAGTTAAGATGGCACTTGACATTTCTTCCAACATGACATGGAAAGCTGGACGGGATAGTGTTTATTGTTGTGATGAAGTTCGAAAAGTCACTAAATTGTGAAATACAGATGTCATGAAATGATTTTCGAGCGTAGTGTTATTTCTTCTTATTATTCATAGGGAAATTCATGTTAATCCGTTTCGATTTCTCAATTTGAGACAAAATCTTAGTTCAAAAAATATTTTGCCGCTAAATTACTTAATGCCTCAGTGATACTGTATAAGAGGTGCCTCGCTCTGATTTGTTACTCTGCGGTGATTCGGGTGCCTCATGGCGACCGCTACTGGCAACTGTGATTTCAAAGTATGGCATTTTTGTAGGGGAACAAAGGAAAGGAAAGGAGAAACACATCAATATAAAAAAGTAAATTAGAAAAATACAATGGAAAAGGGAAGTAGCTTTACATTAGGAAAGTGAACTGGGAGGAATAACAACACATTTAATAGAAATTTGATGAATGATAGTTAGAAGGAAGGAGGTAGGAAATAAACATTAAAAAATAAGCCCGAACTTTAAGTCGACCGGGTACAAATACCTGATCCCTTAATGATAAGTGAGGCTTGACCACCACTGGTCGATGTTCACTTAACTACAAATGACCACAATGGAGACATGTCAATTCGCTCTTCCCTATTTCACTTTCCCCTGTATAACTGGACTTGCAAACCGTTTATGTACTTCGTTACTCGTGAATTGTTGTTAAACCTAAAACTTGTCACTTTAGAAAACGAAAGGATTCAAGACGCGTCACTAGTCAAGAAAAGCCAAAAAAAAAAAAAAAAAAAGGATCGGAAAAAAATTTTAAAAAAAATTTATGGTGGTGATGATGCATTGTATTAATGTATCCCAAGATGCAGTCGGAGATCGAAGTTCGCGTGTCCACATATACCTTAGTTTGTTGCTGGCAGCTGGCAGTCGGCCCCCCGCATGCTCGTATCGAAAAATGGGATAAGAATTGTCGATTTTTGAAAACAAACACGGGACTTAATTCGACACCAGGTGTCACCGTTCATCCATGAACTAAATGCCGAAATTTCGAGCTGCTTTTACACGTTCTCGAACACCAACTGCCGCCGACATGAAGCAGCAGAACAGCCTTGAAGTGCCGAAGCAAGTGCGTTCGGCATCATTCGACGAAATCGAGTTCGATAAGAACAAAACGAGCGTGGAGAAATTTCTCAATATTCCCGGCGGAGTGAAGAGTCAGCGCTCGAAATCGTTCGATTCAGCCACCACTTCACCGCCCGCTGAAGAACCCGCGCTCTTAGACGTCCCCCGCTGGATTTCCCGGAGACGGTCTTCTGGGGACCGGAGTCTAAGTGGAGGAAATGGATGCGTTCATTGTGCTTATCTCGAGGAACTGGAACAGATGGAAATGGAAAGACCGCCGAGACCCACTCAGCTGCGCTGCTCCTCGTCGTCGCCGGACGACAGTTCGTTCGATTTGTCGTCCAACTCCGAGTCGGAGGAAATCGTCCTCAACACGCCCGAGGAGCTGAGCAACGTGTCCGGAAGTAGTAACATTTTGGTCACACTCACACCCAACAGCCCCAGCGGAGAGAAAACCTTGCCGTTGGTCATCCACAGTTCTTCGGACCAGGACTCGCTGTTCGGTAGCTCCGGAAGCTCCTCGGTGGCTGGCGTCACGGTGGTGTCTCTAGAGGTGCCCGTATTGCCCAAGCAGCAAAGGTCGGCATCCATCGACGCTTGTTTCGGCTCCAACGCAAACTCGTTGGAAGTTCCCAAGACACAGCGCTCCAAGTCTATTGACGTCACTCTGCCCACTGATGACCAAAATAGCTACAAGGCTGTTTCGGCCAATAATAAGTACGTGATTTCGTTTGGTTTGCTTTGACGTTGTTGTTTGTGGTCATGTTTGGTCGTATTGGGTGTGTTTTTGTCTATTTAGTTGTGGGATAAATCCAGTACGAACCGCACGTAATCAGGATGGATTTCGCAATTCCGATTCTCGTTCACTTCCGGTTCGGACTGGATAAGATTGGAGGAAAACTAATCCGTAAATAGCGAATTGGTTTTATTCCGATTAACGATATTGTACTTTCGTTTTTTTCCTTTAATGTGTGACTTATCGTATATTTTATGGTGCCTTTTTTTATTTTTTTTTTTTAATATGAAAATCTTTATTGGTGCAAAATACTATTTATTATCTCTTAAAAACGGCCGTCAGATTGCTCCCAGTAGAGCCAAAATAAATCTTAAATCATAAGAAGCAATTTCTCAACACATGTGTCTGTCAGTAATAAATATTTTTCTTCTTAAAGCGAGAATAAATTCCATGTTAAAATGCGCTGGTTTCCTGCATGAATTCAAATACGTCATTCGAGGTAACAAACAATAGATTTTGTAAGCGGCTATTTTTCCACGTGCTATCTCGTTCACCATGACAGCATAAACTTTAACCAAAAGCAATCGATTACCAACACTTTGGCTAGGACGGTAGTGCTAAGTTGAGAACTTCTATTCAATTTCACCATAGGTAATGGCAGACTGAAATCCCTCGCATCACAACATTAATCGACACCTATTCTGAGATGGGGCTCTACTGTAATTTCCTACCTTTTTATTTCCCTTTTTTACACCGTTATTGCTCGACAGAGGGAGACTTAACTGCACCAACAAATCTAGTACCATTAGATGGAGTTGAATGAATTTACAATAAAAGCACACGACAAAAAAAAAAAAAAAATTGAAAGGAGTTATTTAAAAGCAAAATTAAATGACAGGTTTTAAGTGGGAAAAAAGGCTTTGATGTGAGTTGAAAGATACGACAAATTTTTTATTTTTTAGCTATTTTTTTTTTAATTTTCGGCACGCAATATTCTTCGATAATTTAAACTCTCATCATTTGCTTAATTATGCTAATACTGAATGCTGAATTGCCCTGATTTGTGTACTTTTTCATGTAGAAGGAGTTAGCACAATCAAGCGCTTTATTGGTGCGTTTTGAAGTTGAAGTCTTTTCCCGAGTCGACTGTAGTAGTACATGTTGTGAATTGACTAAATTTGAAAGAATTTGTCTATGGAACGAGATAATGGAACGAGATAATTGACTAGGAAACGATGAAAGTCGTTTATATCTTTTTTTTTTTTTTTTTTTTTTTTTTTATATATATAATGAGCAAAATAACGTTAAACAAATAACGTTAACCAAATGTTGACGAGAACGTCAGTTGCATAAATTTAATGATTTGTGCAATCTATTTGTGACGTTTATTATTGAAACATTTGTTTGGTTTCTGGGAATTTTAAGATGATTGATTTGCAAAATAAAATTTTATTCACTTATTTCGTAAGTTTTCACTATATAATTCTCACGAGAGCTGTTACAGTTGTTCTCCGTGAATACATAAATATGAAATAAAAATGGCTTAAAACTAAACAGAGGAAAAAAAAATCGATTTATTATAAGCCAAAATTGGTACGTGTACTAAAGTGCTTGAATCTTTTTTATATTGTTTATAAGTACAGAGCGAAGTGCTCCAGATTTAATATAATTTCGTTTTATTCTTCTTTTTCTGTTGTTAAATTGATGTGGGTGTATGCCCCAGAGGCCACAAACTTGCTTTAACTTGTGAAATTGGCCACAAGACCATGTCAGAATCTTTTTTTTCTCGACTCGAGTCAATATTTTTCCAATCGATGGACGGTCAATTTGAACCCTCTCAGTGACCACTATAAGACTTATGTCAGCTTAACGCATTTAGGCTTAATTTATGTTTTTAGTGTGCCAGTTTACGGGTTAAATGCGATTAGACGAGTTTCGCATTTATTGAAAGCTTTGTAGGTTTGAAAATCTAAGTAAACACAAAAGATATCATATATTCAATGCGACGAGTCGCAATATGTTTTTGATTTAAAGTTGACAATTTTTAAAATCAATTTCTGAAATCAATACAAATCCGGAACAAATGAAAGGTCGCATGATATTCTAAGTAAACATTGATCATTAAAACATTTTGTAGCGTAGTTAACGTGTCAAAAATAGCGAGTTTTTGGGCAAACACAAACCGTTGTACAAGTAATTTAGATTAGTTATGTGCTCTTAATGTTCCTAGTTATAAAATGCATTACGTTAACATAGAAGAATTTATACTGGAAGAACATAAAGACATAACTGTCGAAATTATAACGGTTTGTACCTGCCCAAAAACTCGCCATTGCTACGAATTTTTTGTAAAGAATCGTAACTTTTTTGTACGGTATTGTCAGAAATTGCACAGCTTTAAAATTGAGTCAAATGGTTTACGTGGAAAATCTTGGAACAGTTTATTAATAGTGAAAGTGGTAGCAAACCATTTATCGACATTTTTCCTTGCATTATTAATCATTGTGCATATAAAACTATTTTAATATTAGAAACAATCGAATGTAACTATCTGCGTTTATCTTTTCATTATGTTTTTATTTATCCTTAACTGTAACTGTAAGAAAATTACTGTTGGTCAATTCATTTCGTTGAAAACAGAGTAATTGTAGTAATAATCCTAAAATTGTTGCTAAAATTTAAATATTAATAAAGCGAGAGAGTGATAATGGAATTTGATGTCATCACTTGTAATAAAATGTACCACTAGAGTGTTGTTAGGACCATTTTCATCATTACTATATCTAAATTCAGGTAGTTCGTCATTCATCTACACTGGTTGTCTTGGTTTCAAATCCCTTAAGACAAGCACTAGGATTTGATCTGTGTGTAGTACTCAGAGCAGAGCATGTGCGAAATTTTGGTTTTCTTTGATAAAAAAAATCATGAGCGTAGTCGTGTTTTATCGACTGAAGTAGGTACATCATTTCTAATTAAAATTTAATGATAAAAAATAATTAAAGAAGTGGAAATTTTAATTTAACCTTTTTTTTTTTTTTTTTTTTTTTTTTTGGTATCGTACCTACAGTACATAAACTGAAAAGTTATCCGAAGGACTGAAAAGTTGGATGTGAAATTCTAACTCAAAAACCAGAGAAAAAAAATTAAAATATTTTTTTTTATAAAGAAAAAAATTTTTAAAGTGTGCAAAAAAAATTGAACATAAGCCGCAGGTGCTGTCATAGAAATTGACAGAAAGGCAATTAAGGAAAAACTGAAAATGAAGCCTAATGTGTAACTTGAAAGGTTGGATTGAAGAGAAGAATGTTAAGCAAGAATCTTAATGTGGATGATGCTAACAAGATGAAAATAAGGTTATTTACTTGTGCCTAGCTTTTAACATACATTTACTTTATAAAATCAAAAATTTCTTAATATTACACACAAAAATTAAGGTGTATTAGTTACACATTTTAATGAATCTAATGAGTCTAAACACCAATTTGGTATGAAACCTACGTTAAAGGAAGATTTTTACAATCATAAGCAGCATTTTGGGTGTAAATTTACACGAGGTGGGTTCGTTTATTTTTTGAACATGTGTAAAGTCCAGTGTAAATAGTTGGCTTGTGTAAAACTTGTGATTTCTTTCGATGTAATTGATAAAATGTGACAAAAAATTGGTATTAATTTTATAGAAATCCATGGTTGGCCAGTTGGGATGCTCTCCTTATTAGTTCCTTTTTGGTGTAAATTTACACGTTAATAGGGGTGCATCAGCAGGCAGAAAAAATGTACGTCACAGGATATTAGGGGCAAATTAATTTCCTTATTTCTACATGTATAGTGGTGTCTTTTTACTGAAAATCGAATTTCGCACACGATTGTTTTCTTTTTTAGGAACTACTGTAGTATCTGGATTTTTTTTTTGCTTCAAAATGCCTTGTGAAATTCTATTTGTACTCTCAGTTGCAGCTGTTGACGTTTGTCACATCACGTAATGGAGTTCTTGGGTTAAGCTGTTTGTCACTTGCTCATTATGTAATCGACTAATTAAAAATTCTGCGGAAGACAAACCGGGAGGGGAAATAATTGTCAATGGAATCCGCTTTGAAGTGAATGGCAAGCTAAGAGAATCAGATTGAATGCGAGATAATCTGCAATTGATACCAGTATGTCATTTTTAATAAAGTTTCAGCGAAATTAACTACCTTTACAAAATGATGCCGCTTCAACGCACTTGACAGTATTAAAGTTATTAATAACCTTGACGCGTTATCAAGTATTAAAGGACAAATACAAATTGTGCAGCTTTGAATTACACAAAATACTACCATTAACTGCAATCGTCAGCGTTTATAACATACATTGACTGCCTTATTAGTGGGAGTGCTGTTGTTTTGTTACTGTGGTTACTGTGGGCTTAATCAAGAAATAACAGCTGCCTTCAAAAGTTTAAATTTTGTTTATTTTTGTATTTATATTCAGTTTTAATGCTGACTATTCCAATCTTGCAATCAAGTTTTAAAGTATTTTGCGGTCGGTTTAATGTACAGTAAAATGCTGTATTCATTACAATAGTTTTCAATTAGCAGAAACAAGAAATAGTGTTAAAGGTCAAGTTTTGTTAACTGTGAAAGCAATTTTAACTGTTAGCTTTAGACGTGAGCTTTGCATTTAAACTCGATAGTGTGAATTTAGCTTAAATGTACTATAATTTTCTAAAACATGGTGTTTGATACGGAAGTAATTTTTAAAGGAGTAAATTATATATGAAGCGATCTTTTAAAGCTGTTTGCTTTTCCTTATAATCTCAGCTGCATTATTGGAATCAACCAGACAACTAACGTCAGAGGTCTGGCTTTTGAAATACACAAAACAGTAATACCGACTGTAAGAAGTAGTATTGTGAGCTTTTGTGGTACATAATGTAGTCTCATATTGCATCATATTTTTAGGGTTGTTTTGGCTGAATTTAACTTTGCAAAGATTTTATGCAGTGAAAATAATTTTCGTCTTTAATGATTACACAGTCGAGTCTGCTTACAAGAGCAAGGTTGGGACGGTCGAATGTGGCGCTTATAACGGAACTGCTCTTGTGGAAAGATCTTTTAAAAAATAATAAAGATGCTAGAAATAAATAAATAAATAAATACATAAATTAAAAAAAAAAATAAGTTAAACATAATTTTTAAATAGGTATGATAAATCATATGGTGGTTTAAAATTGTCAAATACTGAACTCACTTCCAAGTTCCTTACCTTTTTTGCACATTATTGTTACTTTGATGTGCATTTTAACTCTTGTTTGGTAAAAACCAAATCATCGTCATTAGGATCTTTTAGCCATTTTTTATTATTATACAATAATAATTTGTTAGTTGTTATTTTAATTTCTCTTTTTTACAGTTCTTATTTCACACGTTGCAAATTTACAGCATGTTCTTATGCACAGACTAAAATCAATGCTAAAGTTATAAAAAATTCCAAAAGTGGCTCTTAAAAGTGAACTTCTCTTATATTTCAGACTCTTGTTACATTAAAAAGAGGTGGGAAACTTGGGGATTTTGAAAATGGCTCTTATATCAGGACTGTATCCATCCGGGTACTCTTATAAGTGGACTCGACTGCATGAAACTATAGTTATGAAGTGGCAGTTAGAGCTAAAAATAAATTTTTCCTGTCATTGATAAGTTACACAATGTTGCCTTGGGTTTATCAAAGTGTCGTCTATAAAAGTATTTTTCTATTTGATGAGAAACAAGAGAGAAAAGGATTTTCAAAGGTTATAACTAAACAAGATCAGGAGACTTGTATTAAGGATCAAACAAGGCAGGTGTTTTATGTGTGAGTGTTCTTGATAGAAGTGTGATTAATTTGTCAGATGAGAAATGGAAGGAATGGGATTTTTCTTGCTTTTCTCTTTTTTGTCTCCAGAGATAAGACTGAAAATAACCACTGACATGGAATTTAATAACAGCTTGTCTCAATCCTCTTCTGTACTTGATAGCTCTTTTGCTTTGTCTAGTCTCATCTTATCTTGTAAGTTCCATTTATTTGTAGATTGCATTTTTTTAGTTGCATCTTGGGAATTGCATTAGAAAAAGTTTCTTGGTCTTATCGGATTTAGCATGGATCTGCAAGGAAATGAACACTATGTGCAATGGAGTTGTAAGCAGGTCTAAATGTTGACGATCAAAATCATCACGAGTTTAAAGTTTCATCGACTGGAGACAAAGCAAAAACTTTTGTTGATAGCTATGTTTTAATAACTAGATTCTTATTGGATTCTTGGTGAAGAGAAGTGAATTGTCAACTAGTGTCACAATTATGAAAAAAATCTAGTTTTGAATGTGACTTGTTTTACAAGTTTAAAATTTAACTGAAACTATCAAAGATAACAAGAAGTAAGATGCGTGGAAAATAATATTTCTAGAGAGATACAAGAAAATCTTACATAGTCTTTATTTATACAGAATGATTACTAGTTTGCGTTGTCGACCCACTTCACCACAGAGGGCGCTGGTGAAGTGGGTCGGCAACGCAGACTTGAGTGATTACAAAAGAAATATACAGTTTCAACATTGTATTACATTAAAACTATTGTAAATATTGACATTTACTTTACATGTGTTTGTAGAGAAACTCAAAAACTTTTTTTTACAAATAATTAAAGATGCTCAATGTGTGTACTCTGGGTCACATGGCAGATATCAAGGCAAAACTTGAATTCGTCTCAAACTTGCGTCTTCAGTAGCTTCAGCAATTGCATTAGTGATTCTTTGTCTCAGGTAATGTAACATAAATCAGTTGGAAGTGGGGAAAGGAAAATGTTATCTTTGATGAATCCCCACAAGAAAAAAGTCACATGGTGTTGAATCTGGGTTTCGTAGTTGCCAACGAACGAGGCAGAATTTTTTTCTCAATTCCAGCACGCAAAATGTTTTCTCGGAAGCATTTACAGCCATTTTGGCTTGCAGGTTACGTGACGGCTGATATCATTCTTGCATATGGGCAAAAAAAAACTTTTCGAGTTTCTCTACGAACCCATGTAAAGTAAATGTCAATATCTACAATAGTTTTGATGTAATAGTAATACAATGTTGAAACTGTATACAGTCGAGTTCGCGAGTAACCGCTTAAAAAATGTCGTTATAACCGATTGTCGTTATAACCGGATTATTTAGCATTGCTTGAGTTAGGGTGAGAAAAAATAAAAATGTCGTTACTCGCGGACTCGACTGTATTTCTTTTGTATATAGTAAATATGAATATAAACTGAACTAAATGACTTTGATCTCAATGCAAGCAATATATTGATATGTTGATAGGCTACAATCTAATTAGCAAGGTAAAAACATGTCATGCATTTTAGTGTAAGTGTTCACAAAACAAAGTTTATAATTTCATCAATCCATATTATTTTCTGCTGTTAATTGCTTTCAAGTCTTGGGAAAACATTCACATCAAGATTTTTATGTTCTACTTTAAATTAATTTAGCGAATACATCTTATTGAATGGCTCTTGGGGTTGCGTATGAAAATGTGAAAATGGCACCAACACGCATACCGGTTTATGAGTGGAGGTGGCTTTGAAGTTGAATTTGACAACTTGTCCTTTGTGTCTTGAAGCACACCGTTATTGCGTTTATTGACTGAAGTGCTTAGGTAATGCAATAAAGTTTTCGTGCAAAGGCATCAAGTGTGAATCTGCATACGAACCAGCTTAAGTTGGTTTATCAGGATCAATCTTATTTCGATTCTTTCAACGACAGCATTCGTCAACAATTGGTTCGGCATTTTAAAATGAAATTTTACTCTTATTAAATAACAGTTATTGTTTTTATCTCACGATGATTTATTTGAATTTGAAGTCAAAATCTCTCGACATGAGCAGCGACGAATCTTGATGTGTTTCTCCTTAGATTTGTAAGTTTGACTAACTTAGATTAGATTTAGCTAGGTTTAATTTTAATGAAGCAGGGTCGAGTTTAAATTCACTTTCGGGTGAATGAAATCGATTTAAGCTTTATCACATTTCGCAAAATTTAATTTAAGCTTATTTTGGACAGATTGCATTTATACAATGCAAAATTTATTCATATTTTAATTGGCTAACTTGAGTTGAAACTTTTCTATTTGAGTCATTTTCAATTCCAAGGAGTTGTTATGCAATAGAAAAGAAGCGTATGCTATTGATTTACTTTTACAACACCTATTTTTGGATCTTAACAGCTCATTTACATTTACTTCATGTCGTTGTGTTCCATTTGGGGTTTTTTGGATTTGTGGTAAGTGCTCAATTTCAGACGTTTGCTTTAGCCTTAAGTAGGAGTAAAGCTTTTGATTACACGTACCTTTGTAGTTTAAATTAGCTGTTTAAAGCAACGATACTTAATTGTTACTGTCCTTTATCGTAGTAACTGTGAGCTAGTTTTTTTTTTTTTTTTTTTTTTAAATGTAAATTTTTATTTTACAAATAGAAATTATTGATTTTCTGACTATTAAAGCGCATGAAATTGACGAGGCAAGAATAGATCCGGGAAAATATGATTCATTTTGACAAGATGTGGGTATTGGAAATGATAAAAGACTTTTTGAGGAGACTTTCATTTATTTTGTAGTTAGTGTAGATTTTTCGTCATTATCTGAAAATTTAATCTTCCTTGAGGAAAATATTATTCAATATATGTCATCGTTTGGATTAAATTTTTTCCTAGACTAGCGAAAGATGAGATGTGTGTGTTTGCACAAAGGAAAATACAGCTTAGCAGTTAGCTTACATCGAGATACTAAGTCTTTAAAACTGTAACTTAATATGCTTAGTCAACTGAAACACAAAAATAAAATATTAATTCTATATTTGGAAATAACATAGAAAGTCTTTAAAGCAGTTCGGACATTAGAAAAACGTTCGAAAACAATATTTTGTATCATTAGACATTTTATTTTCAAATAACAGTCAATTATTATCCAATTTTTCAGCTACCGGTACATTTTCGAATGCACTTTCTTTAAAAACATTGATGGGTCACGAACTCAATGGCTTTAACTGGCAACTTACTATTTACTGTACCTATTGCATTGAAATCGGTAATCGTTATTTGAACTCAACTTAGTTGCTAAAAGCGTCCACAGCAAATACGATCTAGCTGCTTCAAGAATTTTTCGAAATTTATAAACGACCATTAACCTAATAGTAAATTTTAGATTAAAATTACTATTTTAATAGATTCACATTCATGTTCATTTTATATATAAAATTAAATATAAAAAATGATCTACCTCAAAGAAGTTTAAATTGATCATTTATTGACCAAACCTCTTCAATCAGTGATGTTTGAAGAACTTCATCCCTACGGCCAACTGTTTCAGCAGGAGCATTCCGGGCTGGGTCTGAACTCTTACGAAATGGCATCAGCAATCTTTTAGAGTCATCGATCGACACAATTTTTTTTTTGTGTTGAAAGTAAATTTTTCTTTTATACTTTATTTCATTTCTTCCGTTGATCGTACGGTGCTTATATTCCCTAGAGCTCATGCTGGCTTATAAGTAACTTAAGTTAGTTAGTTTATTTGTTTGGGATGTGTAGAAGGAAATGTAGGGGCAATTCAATACGCTGTTCCATCAGTTTGCATTGAACTAATAATCGGAATACGGACGATAATTGAATGCATTTATCTCTTATTTTACATTTTATTGACTCAAATGATGGGGTGCATTTTTCCTAATCATCACGCCATTTGGAGTGCTGATAGATAATAGATCTTAAAAGATTTCAGAGAATATCAATTTCTTTGTTATTATAACGATGTTGCAGTGTTGATTACATCCAAAATCACAAATATTTTTCTAAAAAACTGCAAATTCAGCCAATTATTTGATCAATTAACTGTTTAATCACCTGACTGGATCTACTTTTCCAGTTGACTTGATTGGTTGTCACATATTGCAAAATCATACAGTTGTCATCAGCAATGTTTGGCTCAAATGGCAGCTGTCATTCACATTTGGCTGCTACTAGTTGCACTTTTTGGGCTTGTTCTTTTGTCAGCAGAAAATGAAGGCAGCAAATGAGTTGTAAAACCTACAGTTAATAAACTTTCTTGAAGGATTTTACTTAAATTACTAACAACTGTCTGTTTAAAAGGATTTTATAATGCTCTCACCTTATTAACACAATACCTGCTAAGATCTGGAAGAAAAGCAACTGGCCTACTGACACATTTCTCGTGTAAGTGGGTATTAAATAAGCTTAACATTAAGGTCCCTCACTTTGTTTCTTGGTTTTTTTGGCTCTATAATTGGACCCCATCTTAACCCCCATCAATCAAAAGTGGCCATTATGCAGGACTCTTAATCACAACAAACGTGTGGGTGGAGCTTGCGTTTCATACCCGCGTTATCCTTAATTGATGTGCAGTAGAACAGACCCGCGTCACACAAACTAGCTACAAATCACGTGAAATAATGCTATAAGACGTTGTGTGATGGACAGGCAAGAGTAAGGCGTTTGGAAGCGAGCCAAAAGTAAAAAGTTTGCTACGAAAACTTGATTATTTTTAACTTGAAACACAGCGGAACCCAATTGTCGTTTTTCGCCCTACAGCTTGAACTCGGCATGAGCGAATGGCAATGAAATAGATCTAAGCCCTTATCACCAAGGCAACCATTCTGATCTCAGGTGAACTGAGATGCCTGTCGATGTAGCCCGCAGTTATTTGAAATGGAGATGACATTGCTTATCTGAGGCATTGGTGATGTGAGCCTCGTGACATCTTCTGTCATGATGTAATTGGAAGGGTTAATTAACCTTGCGAACTTGGTGTCGAGAGATCAACTCGTATCAATTGCAGGCATGTTATTGCACTGTCCTTATTTATGCTTATCTCGTTTTTACAGGGTTTAGCAAATCTAATTTACTGGGAACTTTGGTGTAGCTGGGGGGTGAGGTGAGTTAGAGTTATAAATTATGGAAAAGAAAAAATTTCCAAATTGGAAGTTGCGGAATAAGGTTTTTAATACGATCGATGAGGTGTTTGGAAGTAGTTTCTGTCGTGAAAATAATTATAATTTAGAAAAACAAAGTTTAATTAAAAGCCCATTAAAAACTGAGATATGAGTAATCAGTGGGGGAATGACGGAAGAAATCCAATTTATTGTAATTCGTCATTTCGTGTCACTGCACTGCAGCTACAGTATGCATGTCGGGTTTGCCTTGTGAAGACAACAAGTGACTATGGTTTGGAAGTTCTTTTGATCTTTTAACATTTAGGAAATGGGAAATCAAGACTTGGACATAGAAAACATGTACTTATCAATTATTACAGCATCAATCTTGGAAGTTATTTACGTTGAGGAAAACGTAAACACGAGTGGCTTCTGATTACTTTCACGAAAATGACATCTAGAGACAATAATTTTAATAAAATACAAGTTTGATTTTTTTTTTTTTTTTTTTTAACAAAGGTTATGTTTACTCGTGAAGCCTAATTGTAAACAATGTCAGATGTTCTTTTTGTGATATGGCAGTGAAAAAGTTAAGATCCAAATTTACACAGTAAGAGAACTGGTACATTTAAATATTGAAATTTAACATGTAGATAACGTTAATGCATTTTAGCATGCTCGAAAAGTCTAATCGCTTTCGTTCCTTATTATGAAGTATTGATTTTATTTCCAATTCAAATTGAAATTTTTCGTTCTCAATCGTTAGAAATAGGCCTAATTACCAATTTTACACGTATGTGACGAACATTTCAATGTCTTGAATGAAATGAAATCGAAATAAGCACTACTTATTCGGAAAGTTTCGAACAGGATGCACACGCTATTTACATAATGCGATTATAGTATTTCATCTTTATATTTGAATTTGAAAGATTTAGAGACATTTGTTCAGCATTCAAATTCACATTTCGCTGATGTCACTGCTTGATGCGGAAATATTCATACGAGATCAAATTCCGCTTACATTACGTGACAAATAGATAAGATTTATTTCGAACCGAATACCTTCAGAAAACAAACAAAAAAATATTTATTTTTGTTGTTGTCGTGCATGATCTGGGCAAATATAGAGCTCTCGGAATTTAATGGAAAATGGAAAACATTTTGATCTGACCTGCTGCTTGCTCGGAGTTACTGAATAATACATTGTTAAAAGAATATGGTAAAGAATGGTAAAGAATATGTATATGTATATATATTTATTTATTTATTTATTTAATTAGAAAACATTAATATTTCAAGTTGATTTGACATTTGTTTATTTTTTAGTCGGGAGCATTTAGAAGTTATCCAGGTGCTTAGAAATTATGCATGAAGATATAGTTTTTGTAAACTACGAGTTTCATTTTTAAATTTGCTAAATTTTCATTTTCTATTATAAATTCATTAACGCTAAGGGAAGAGTTAAATGAAGCGCTTCTCTGCAATGCATGATGCACTGTTGCGATGCTCTTTTTCGGCATCAAAAACTAAACATCGAGTGCAGTTATTTTAAAAATGAAATTTATTTTCTTGCTGTTGATTTCACTTATACCGAAGTGTTTTTAAGATTTTGAAAATTTAATGCCGATTCCGGGAAATTTTAATTGAAGTTCAGTTTTTATACAAATGTCAAAATTAACAAGTAACAGTCAAAACATGTTTTGATGTAAATTGGAAGTTGGAACATAAATTACAAATGAAATCTTCTGTCCTTTGTGCAGCTGCAGTTTAAAACTTATTACCGAAACACGAAAATAAGTGTTTTTATTTCGTTTTCTGTATATCTAAAATTGAAAAAAAAATTGTCGGTTGTTCGGTTGTCAGTTACTTTCAATGTTCCTTGACAGCTCGGAGGAAATTATCTGAATCAGCTACAGATGGCACTTGAGCGAGAATCACTTTTGCAACCATTTCTTGCCATCCCATCCGTAGATTTTTTTTCTGTAATTTTGTGTCAGTTTGGTGTTATCTGACACGTTATCCGTGCATGTTAGCACACACGATGCATTACCCGTTGCACAGTTGAGATTTTTAATCCAAACGTGCATCTTTATTCTTCTTCTTTCTGACCAACGGTGAATAAACGCCATCGATCTTTCTTAATAAGTCTCGTTGGTGTTTGTTTAGAGCTTACCACCGTGTGCCTAGACGTGAGCAGTTCATTCCATTTTCTACTTTGTTGCTCTCGACAGTTGTTCAGGGTTGGCTTTGTTATTGTTTCCGGTTCTTTCTTTTTTTGCGGGAGGGCAGTTTCACGAGTCCCAAGTGCCATATTCAGTCGAACGGAATGGTTTGTGCACATCTTCGGCCTGAACTCTTCAGAATGCTAAGATATCTAACCCACAAGGCTCTGCTTTGTGGTTTGGGCAAAAGGTTTAGGGTTAGATAGACGTGTTTTGAAGAGAAAGATACGCTACTGATATTTCAGATTTATCACCAGCGTATACGAATATTTCTTGTAAAAGTGTCGTTTAAAAAAACCATTCACGAGACAGAAACTCGAAATTTTGTGAATAATAGAACATTTACTCGTTTTTAAAAAAAAAATACATAAAGCTTGTAGTTTTTTTTCCGTACGTCAGTTTTATTTAGTCAGAAATGCAGTTACAACGTTGAAAGTTCCCCCAAATAACATCTTTCAACAACAACAACTACTACTACAAATTGTGTTCACGCTACAGTAGACCCTTATATGGTCAAGAGAAGAGATCTGTCAAGTGGTAAATTCTGATGTCTCTTATCTAATTTGCTTCTTTTTTTGTTTCAGAAAAGCCATCCAGGCTGAAGTTCTTGTCGCCACCGAGTCAGGAGATCAGCGGTCAGTTCGCAGCGCAGCCATTTGGAATGTAAGTGCTTGTAACCTGTCATTGTGTAATTTTTCTTTCTGCTTTAATGTAGGGAAAACTTTTGATTTTGTTTTTACAATTTGGGGAAAAGAAAGCTAACTTTCATGACATGTTGTCTTTTTTCCCTCTTTTTTTTTTTTTGACGTTTGGCCAAATGCCAAGTGAATTTGTTACATAAATTTTTTAAAAGTTAAAAGCACCTGACATTGCAGAGCTTGGATTTTTATTTAGTAATGATAGCTCTAGAAAAAAAATTAAAGAGACAAGACTGGGAGAGAAATGAAGGGATAAATGGAATGGATTGTTTGTTTGCTGTTTAAAATAAGCAGGCAACATGTTAATCATGAAGAAAAAAAGGGGAAAATCTATTTCAGAATTAATTATTCATGGAGTTTAACGATTAATAATCTAAAAATAGCTATTTTGAGTTTTTTTATAATGATTTATTGACATACTGTACAAAAGTAGTTTTTGTATTTTGTCACTCGATAAGTCATTGAAGTTCGTGTAACACCTATTAAATTAGCATGGTAAATTTTTATTTTGAAAATTAGACTTGGAAATATATTGCTTTTTGCAGCTTCAATAGATCGAAAGCTATTTCGCTGTCAAGTTCTTTCTTTTGGTTTAGTATAGTTGCTTTGTCACGACCGTCGACTTGTCATTGAAGGAAAAGAAAATC
>JAQFZP010000910.1:0-25160 GCA_034695745.1 Geophilus truncorum | reverse complement strand
AAAACACTTAATTTTATCTCACTGCAATTGGTCAATCATGAATATGACATCATTAAAATCACTTTAATCAAATTAATTAAATTTTGATTTTTAACTTTGAATGCAGCTAATGTTTTTCATTGTTATAATGTCTAATTTTTATGATATAAACATAGTTTATATTCTTATATTCATGTATTGTTAAAACATCATTCTTCATTATTGAAAACTGTTTTCCATTATTACAACATAATATTTCCCTGTTAAAACTACTGATACATTATTAACTAATTTTTTTTAAATAATTTAATTCTAAAATCTTTAAAAACAAAAAAAAATTTTTAACGTTCATTATTCAAATCATTCCTTGTTTCACATTGAAATAAATGGAACATAACACATGGTTCATGTCACATAGAGAAATCCAATGTCGGTGTGATCCAAAAAGGATGAAGGGGTTTCTTTTTTGGTCACATGGAACCCATTGGATATCCCATAGTTGATGGTATTCTCATGCCCCCTTAAGTCTATTCACTGAAACAGGCTTGACAAGTTTAATGCAGAATCTGTCTGGAAATTTATGGACCACTGAAGTCTCCAAAAAAAAAATAATATAAAAATAAAAATAAAAAATAGAGGAAATTGAAAAATAAATTAAAGCCTTTCTTCACATTTCCAGTGCTTTATGCATTAAAAACACATCATCTCATAAAATAGTGAATTTTGTTTATGGTTATATTTTCCTGTTATCATTTCCCAGCAGTTGTTTTCATTGCAATACACATTAATTGCCAGGGAAGTGGAAATGGGAGAAGGGAATAAAAGTGAGACAGGTTTGGGTGAATCATCCATCAAATATAGATGATATTGATGTTTTTACTGTTTTCATTAATGTTATTGATTATATTTCACATTTTCAAGCTGTATAAATAAGTTAAACTGTTTTTAAATGTGGATAAATGTTTAAAACTGTGTTTTGTGGTGTTTAAAAATGAAGGAGAAATGATTTTATACATTTTATATGTAAATAAATTTTCTTAAAAAAATTTTGATATTTGAATTTTAATTGAAAATTATGATGTTTTTAAAGATTTTATTAGTAAAAATAATATTTTGATGTCTTCTTGTTAATTGAAAAATTTTATATTTACACATTTCTGATTAGATTTTTGAAGTGTTTTTTTTTTTATTGATAATTTGCAGATTCAAGGTTAATTCAAGTTTTCAAAGAATTAATAAGTAACATTCATTCATCAGTAACACAATATGCCACGTGTCAACCTTTGATACCATACTAATTAACTTACCATATTTTACGAAAATTAAATTGTAGAATCTGAACCTACTATAAGCACATCTTTTTAACATTGTTTCAAAAGCACCGAAATTTTACTTCTCGAAAGCACTTCGTTATTAGACACTTTGCAGGAAATTTACACGTTATACTACTACAACGTATAAATTATAAATTGCATGTTAAAGATAAGTTTAACTATAAATTTGTAAGTTATAAATATAAAGCCAATTGTTGCTTACGTTTCAGCAAAGTCTCTAATACCATACATTTATGCATGATACTGATGAGCGATTATCATTACATGCTGTACAATGTGAATTATCTAGCAAACGACATATTTATTATAGTTTTGTATATAACAATAATTAATTAATAAAAATCATCTTTAAGCCTAAAACAATAAAAAATCTAGATATTCTACAAATTACTATAGAATTCCCTGCAACAGCTTCCCTGCATTACACCATAAATAAAATAGAAAAATTAAATTCCCAACCCAAAAAAAAAAAAAAAACCAATCACTCACCCATAACAAAAAATATAAAAATTAACACAAAAAAAAACCCATTAAATCACACTAAACACTTCACCTATAATTACTCAACTCCAAACACAAACAAAAATAAAAATATTTTCCCACACCAAAAATAAAAAAATCAAAACAAAATTATTTAAGAAAAAAATAAAAATAAAAAATCGACAAGGCCAAAGCAGAAACCCGAAGCATTCATTCATGCAATCTGACCCTCCATACATACGTGGAAAATCAACACTCGACGCCAGCGGTATTGAAAAAGAGACGTGTCCTACACAACACGAGCAAAATCAATGGGATCAAAATTACAACTCTCTTTGCTGTCAACACGGAACCGGAAGTGAACACCAATGAGATGAAAAATAAAAATATCTACTCACCCAAACACAGGATTTGTGTGATGAAAATACTCGAATAAATCCCTACGAGAACGTGCATAGCGCTTTGTCCTGACGCACCTGCGGGTTTTGTGTGTTCTGGCATGGAGCCATGTCTCGCACTGCGCTTTATGAAGGCAGCGCCATTCGTGCGCCGCGCCGTCTGGTGGTGGGTGGTGGAAGTTGTGTTTTTCTAGGCTGCGAGTAAGGGAGGTTTTATTTAATAATGCATTACGTGATTCGTGATTGTTTTTGAGATTTAGTGTATTTTCGTGATGGTGATGATGGTTTTTAGGGTGTTTTGTGGTTAATTGGGATTAGAGAGATGTTGGTTTGTTTGTATGTTTTGAAATTGGTTTTAAAGGGTTAATTATTCAAATAAAGGTGTTGTTATTGGAAGATTAAAAGTGTGTTTGTGACTTGTGAAGTTGTTATTGATACTTACCAGGTTTTATTTGGTGTTTTGGAAGTATAAATTCGAGAATTTTGCAGTGTCATGTAACACACGTGGCCATTTTGGTGATTTATCGTGATGTTGATTGTTGCCACGAATACAGAAGTGGCGCTGCAGCTGTTATTATTGTTTCGACGCACCTAAAAAAAATTACTTACCGGTACTGTAGAATATTTGAATAAATTTTTGTCAAATTGCTAAAAATAACAATATTTAAAACTTAAATGAGTACCTATGTAATGTAAATGTTATTTCTAATAAAACTTTTTTTTTAAATTTTTACCTCTAGAGGACACTTAATACATTATTATGAATCTTTTTTGTTTGTTTTTCATTTTTTCATTTATATTTTGTATGGTAGTAATAAAGTAATTTTTTATTTCTATTTATTACTACTTTTTAACTACCAAACTCAATAAAAATATAATTTTTTTCAGTCAGTCATTTTTCTTAAATTAATGACAACAATGCCATCTCTAATGATAAATTTGAGAACTATACCTCAAAATTCCTTTGCCATAAAAACGTATTGAAAATATTTTATTATAATGATAAACATAGATTTTCTAATACTAAATTTTCACTGATATAAACTCATATTTTGTCACAAAAAAGGCACAACACAAAACTGATGGGAACACAATTCCATTCTGAAATGTACAAGACACATTTTTCTCATAACACCAAAAACAAACCCATCAACTAATGAAAGTCCAATTTACCAGAAAGAGTTCTAACGAAGAATGGAATTGAAGCTTTCGCCTTCTATTGACTGCTTATACTGTAATTGACAACTTGAAGCTACAAATGAAGAATAGCACTAGCAATAAACCAATACATTCATACAGAGTTCTGACTCCATTCTACAATACTTCTATACCGTAGAATATTTGTACCCTTTCATCATGATTGAAATTCCTAATTTCAATGTTCATTACATTCTGACGTAGAAATAAACACATTTAAGGTCAAGTGAAGTAAATTGGTTTATTATTAAATATAAATTTACTCATCACAAACAATAATTAATCGTCGCCAAATAATTTTCAGACACGTTAAAATTTGTAAAAACCCATCGCAAAAAGTGAATGTCAAATTGAAAATAGATTATGGGAACTGCCTCCATTTATGACGTCACAAAGTCCGCTGCCCCTGTAGCAGAAATTGCCCGCAATGCTTTCGTTGTTCTTCAGCGGCTGATCCAAGATTTAGTTCCGAAATTCTCTCGAGCAGAATTTCCAAACTCAGAAATCCCAGAATCCATTTTTGGGTTTGCAATTTTTTTTTTTTTTTTTACAAAATTTAAAGCGTCAAAAAACTATTTGGCGACATTTAATTACCGGTACTGTTTGTGATGTGTAAATTTACATTTAATAATAAACCAGTTCAGTTCACTTTAAATATATTTCAAGATGTACGTTGGCAACAAAACTCAATTTCTTGCAATGCCTTACAGCTGGTAGAATTGATAACCAATTTTGACAGATTAAACAACACATTAAAAAAGACCTATTTTCCCTCATGACTCCCAATTCCATTTTTCATATAGAGTTCAACTGACAGCTACATATACTTAACTGTATTGGAAGTTGTTTTGGCAATGTACAGGGCTAGGTGGTTTTAATATAAAACTTCAGAAAAGAGAATTTTTTTCTTATATTGCAGTCTTTGACGAAAAAGCCGCATCGGCGTTTTCTTTTGATATTAAAATATTCGCTAAAACCATTCTTTTGCAGCATAAATTCTTCTGGCAAAAAGTGACTTGGCTTTAAGGCTTTCAAGACTATGGTTATTCAATTATGAATTTAATTCATTGAAAGAATAAATAAAAAGTTATACAGTAATAGAAAAGTTGTTAGAAATTCATGTTTTTCTATACATACTTGTAATTTCTCAATTTTCAAAGATAAAATTCCGTAAATGTCAATTTTAAAGTGAATCCTGAATCAGGGAGTAGAAATGCTACACTATCACTCACTACCATACTGTACAATTGTAGCATATACAAGATGAATCCCAAGTATTCTATACTCTAAACATCAATAACTGACTGGTTTTGGTGAAAATGGTATTTAACAATTGGCAATGGCTGATCAATAGCAGAATTAAAAACAAGTGATATGTATTGTTTATAAGTCTATTGTTTCTAATTGTGACTCCTCCCACTTTAACCACGCTTAGAAAAATTAAACTGTAGCATTGATCCTTAAAGATATACTTGTATTATTAATATTATTATAAAAATAAAATTAGCATCTTATGGTGCTTTCTATTAAAATCAAAATGAATAAAAAGTATTGTGTTCAATTTAGAAACCTAAAAAGTCAATTTTTTTTTCTTTTTTGACATTTCCAAGACAAAAGTGACTTTTTTGCATCATTTTCAAGAAAAGACAGCTTTTCAAAAAGTCGCAAAAAACCTTTACAAAATGTGGCCCATGATATTAATTTTTTGTTTTTTCAACTTGTCTTATTGTTGAAATTTACATCACAGGTGGAAGGATTTACAAGAGCATTCAAAGTTTCAAACAATCATTTGCAAATTTACATATTCATTTTTTCTTAATAAATGTCTTTAAAAAAAAAAGTTAGAGTGACTTTTTTGAGATTCAATGCAACTATTGCTTTTATTTTTTACTGTCTTTATACAGATTTCTTTGCAGTCAAGTCAAAAAGAACCTAATGGTATTTTACTTCTCCAGTCATTAGTCATTTTTAGTTTCCATCTTCATAGAATTTGGGTTTTAGCTTTTCCCTCTGCGACTATATCTCTGACATTCATTTTATGTGACTTAATCTTCACAATAAAAAATTATAAAATAAATATCATAAATCAGTGTAGGCTTTTAAGCTTAACACTGTCTAGCTGAGCAGTCAGTTCATCGCCATGAAGCTTTACAAACTAATTTGTAAAGAAAATTGCCTGAAAGAATGATAAAAACAAAAGAAGACAAACATGTCCTTTTTATGCCATTTTTATTTCTTCTCACTTGTCAAGTCAACAGATAAAGTGATAAATAATCTCCGCATTAATTCTACTCAAGCCGAAAACACGCGAACTAAATCCGGTAACTACATAGATTCATTTGCATGTTTCCAATTCAACTATTGTGCAAAACATGAAATGAATATTCACACAAAAACTCTTCTAACTTTTTATTACCCTTTGTAAGTTTTTATGCCTCATTTTCAACAAAATGTCTCTTGTTTCAACCTATAAGTGCTTTTAGCGCCCCACAAAAAAAATGTGGACAAAATTTAAACTAAACTCAAATTTTTTTTTAAATATTTATCAAATTACCTCCACCATGACTTTTATTTACATAACAGTGGTGTAATGAACAACTCCCTTTAATTCATTATTTTAATCAAGCGAAAAGCAAATTAAAAGACGATGCGTTAAAACCGTATTCGTCTCTCGCTTAAACTCGTGAACTCAATTATCAGAAGCCAATTTCCATGAAAAACCATTTACCTGGTGCTGTGATAATCACCACTCAGTCTTCTACTTCAATATTCAATCATTTTTCTTTTTTTTTTAGAGAGAATTACTGTGAAAATGATCCATCGAAAGATGAACTTCATCAGTTTCTAGATGTGATGAAAAATTCATCAATTTATTAACTTTTTATCCCAAATTCCAATCTGATTAGAGGAAACCATAAATTAACTTAACTGTTATCTCTGGATCAGAAAAGTTTGGTTGATTACTTTTTGCTCTTGATTAAGCAGAATGTTTTTTTTTAGCTTCAAAAAATTGTTAATTAAAAGTGGAATTGTAAATTTTCTTTTATTGAAAGTAATAGAAATATAATGTGTTGACATTTTCTAATTTAGAGAAATGTTCCTTCCTTATTAGAGCTCTTTGGAAGAGGTATGTGGAGGAAGCTGCCAATCAATGCTTCTTTATAATTGAAGTATTGGAGAATACAAAGTCAGTGGGATAAGGTTTCTTGAATTAAATGCAATTATTTGAGGAATATTTTATTAATATTTGATGATTTCTAAGCTCATTTAACGTTTCATTAGTATAATTTAAGAAAATAAATAATTCGAATAATCCTAGTGATTTCTATAAATTAAAAAATGAATGCAGTATTAGGGAATACAAAGTCAGTGAGATGGAGATTCTTGAATTAAATGCAATTATTTGAGAAAGATTTCATTAATATTTCATAACTTTTAAGCTCATTTAAGATTTTATATTTGTTTCAAGTAATTTCAGTTAACTTTTAAGCCTTTCTGTGATAATTGTATTAATTTAATAAACAAATACAAGTAATTCTAAAAAATTCTAAAAATTTCTAAAAAAAATTTTTTTAGTGTAGATCTATTTCTGCCTTCATATTTATTATTATCACTAGTCTGAAAACACTGGTCAATAATAGTAACCAAGTAATATAAACTAATATAAAAATTCAAAAATACCCTTAATGGTAAAAACTGTTTCTAAGAACTTTAATAAAATTTTAGCAACAGGTGGCATTTTGTAATAATCCAATTTATTATTATATTTTTATAATAACTACATTTAACTTGCCTCACCTTAGGAAATGGTCATTCGCATATTACATAAACACAAACACCAGGATCTGTGTACCCGGATGGCTATGTTTTTCTACACACCAGGATTTAAGTTTCCTAACTCAAAACTCCAACTCTAATCCCACAGATACTCTTGTAGAAAACCTCTAAAACAACCAATTTAGAGCTCAAACTAAATAAAATTAAATTAAAGAGAAAAGTAAACCACAAAACAGGAAGAAAAAGGCTTAAAATGTCAAAAGACAACACGAATTAAAACCTTCATCAAAGTGTAATTAATTGTCTTAAAGGTAGCAGCTAATCCACTCCAAACCCACTAAATTAACTCCATTAACACAAAAACAACTTTTCCACCCACTTAAAGTATACAATAATTTCCTTCTAAAACATTTCAAAAATTTCCTTAATTTCCTTAAACCCCATGTCTTTAAAAACACATTCCCTTTTTCTTCTAATGTTCCAAGAAGTTTGCAGGAGCACCCTTCCAATTTCCTTCAAATTTACAGGTTAACATTCCTTTTTCTTGTTAAGTCAACTTACCCATGTGACTGTAAAGCAACCAATCTAATCTCATTTGCACTCACTTTAATACCAGGTAATTTGGAATCAAATTTACTTGCACAGCCAAAGGAGGCAAGTAAGTACCAACCATTTTTTTTTTTATTGCTTAATTTTTTTGTTTTGTCTAACCAGCATTATTCAAGCTTGTTTTGTTGAAATATTCATTTATAAAGTGATGTTTAAAGATGATTTTTACATTGCTGGAAATTTTTACCATTATTTGTTCAGTGTTTGTTTGAGATTTGTGACTTGTCCTTAGGTATCATAAACTGTTTAAATTTTTTACAGTTGAAAAAATTGTTAGGTGTTGTAGTTTCTCATTATTTAAAGAATTTATTTCATTGTTTAAACATTGACTGAAGAATTTAAATCGTGTAAATAATAATTAAGACTTTGCCCGTGGCTACCAGAAAATTATTTCACTTATTAAACGATTAAAAAAAATTTTATTGATTAGATAATTGGTGAAAATTTTATATTTATGATTAGCATTTCAAAAATTTCCATAAATTGCTCAAAGAGAATTTAAAATAGTTTTAAAGTGAAATCAACAGGTCACTATTAATAACTATTGATAAATGTATTTTTTTTTTTATTTTAAGTTTATGAGATTTGTGTTAAATTATTGGAATTGGCATCGATATTTGTTGATTTATTTTTATTTCATGATATCGACCAAGCCTTAAATTGAATAATGCATGGAAGTCTTAGTTGAAATTAGCATGTGCGATATTTCACTTTAATCTTGGACAAAAATAGCTCTTGGACTATTTCGGTCCAATCTTGGGCAGAAATAGCTCGTGGGCTAAATCTGTTCAATCTTGGGCAGAAATAGCCTCGACCTAAAATAAAACCTTAAGATGGATTCACTAAGAATTTTACTAATAACAACATTACTAGCAATATAATTGAAATTTACTAAAACATTTAACAATAATTGCTAATTTCTAAGCCCCTTAATTTCTAAACATATTGTAAACTTTACTATTAAACAAATCAATTGCTTTGTTTGGTTTAATACTTTATAAATGTTGTTCCCTTGCTATAACAACATTGTTAATTTGCAACCAAAATTTGTTGTAATTTAACATTCAAATATTTTTGTGAATTCCAATATTTTTGTTAAATCCTGAAAAATATTTCAAATAATACGGCTTTCGATACTAAAGTTCAAAGTAGGAAAATATTTATATTAAAAATAAATTAAATATCTATTGTAAAAGTAATACTTTATTTACAGTTCTAAAAAATATTTTAAAATTAATAAAAAAAACATTACAAAATAGATTTTTTTTAAACATGGTAAGCTGCCTAAATCAGTATTTACAACTTTGAATAAATTATTATGTAAATTTAAAATCTAATTTTATACAAATCATCATTACCTGTGCAATTTCAAAATTACTCTACAAAACCATTAGAAAATTGAAAAAAATTTGAAAATCATCACATCCAGATGTCATTTTCAATCAGGCACTAACTTATAAAAAAAATTCACATTTTTATAACAATCTCAAAATTTTATTTCCTTTCAGGTGCAAAATGATTTCAATCAAATGCCAAGTGAAGGCAATCCTGCTGTTGACAGTGCTAAGCCATGTCTTTGCCACTCAAACACTTTTGCAAGTAAGTGCAAAATCAATTGACATTCAAAACACCTGACGTGGAGACAAAAGGAAATAAGCTTCCATTTCTTGAAACTCAAACCCACAGCTAACTGTAATCAAGGAAATCCAATTTCCTGACATTCCTCACAATTCCTAAAGACATCTTGACTAACAGTCTCAAACAAACAAACAACTACAACAACCTCAAAGGTGTAACTTAACAAAAGTGGGTGTATGTGTGGAAGTGAAAAAAAAAAAACTGAGAATGAAACTGTGCAACCACTCTGCAGAGATGGAGATTGCAAACTCTGCAGTGTAACAATATATGCATAGAAAGTAGTAGACAAAGCATGTGCAGTGCAATTTGGAGTTGGCAATCTCCAACGCTGAAGCGTGGTTTGAGTTTCATGATAACAGTGTTCTGAAACAATTTCATGCTCCACATTTTGGGCCTGCATTTTCATTTAAAGACCACCTCATGTCATGTTTATTCTAAGAGATATGATCAATAGCTAAATTTATCACAATTACATAAAATGATTTTTTGTGGAATGTAATTTTCCATAATAATGCTAACTTTAGCATGTACAGTATATCCTTGACTTAAAGCTAAACTGTGAGATAAACTACTCAATAACTACTCATATATCATGCACACTAAAGCCTGCAACATTTAAAAAATTCCCCCAAAAAATAATTTTCAAAATGTTATCAGCTCAATGATACTATAGTCTAAAAAAAATTCATCAAAAATTGGATTGTTAATGAGTGGAGCATCAGCTGAATGGTGCAATTGGAACATCTAATACCATAAATCTGTCTCTAACCACATGTTCGTTTCTAAATTATAAACTTACCATATGTAAAATTTGATTAATTTACACATAAAACCTTTTTAAGTATAACTGAAATTTTTTTTCTAAATTCTATTTTCTTTCTTTTCTTTTCTTTCCTTTGTTATTGGTCACAGGATGATAAGAGTAAGAGTTAACAGTGGAATTATATAGTTTAGATAAATATTTTGGCAAGAAATTGAATTGTTTTCTCTAGAACTTGACAAACAACATTTTCTAAACTATATATTACTTTCAATACAAACAGTTTGTCTTTTCTTGAGTAATAAAAACAAAAAACTGTAGATCCATTCAAGTCTAACAACCATTAGATCTGCTGGAAATGTACAATCATATTTCCTAATTATTTTCCTGTTTTGCTAAGAATAATGATCATTTAAATGAAAAAAGACAATTTAAAATGACTACTTAAAACATTAAATTTCACAATTTCTAGAAAGTCATTATCATTAATTTGTATCTAACTACATTTTCTCATTTTCAGTATCTTCTGGATTACCCAGAACCACTGCTATTAGACCAAGAGAAGTCAAATAGAGTTGCCAGAGAATGGGAAATGAGCAAACAAAAGAGTAAAGCAGGACCATCAAAGACAAAAGAGGAGCAATTTTTTTCATATGACACTGATGATTACAATGATGATTTAAATCAACAAGACATACAAGAAGATGTTGTTGACACTTCATCATACCAACAAGGCAAGTAAACTCTTAATTTTATACTAATTAATACTCATTTTGAAACTAATTTACATTTTAATAAAATTACAATCTACCATAATTATTAATTACCATTAAAATTCAAAACTAACTATCAAAACTAAAAATTTATTCATTGCAGAAACTAATTATCAGCCATTACCACAACAGACAAATGAACATCAAATCCCAATTGAAACTCCTCCACCAATAATTAAACCTGTCCATCAGAAGGAAAGCGACGACTACGACTGTCCGGACGACGTACCAAGTTACAGAGTTGGAGGCAAATGTCAGCCACTTCCAATCCAAAACCCAAAAGAATATGTCAATAAAGCAGTCAAAGATGGTCCCAGCCATGTACAAGTCCCTGGATATCTCCAACAGCAACAAACAGGATTTTACCATCAAGGATACATCCCTGTACCAGAAGAGAAACCAGAAGTAATTGAAGAATACATTATCCAAAAACCAAAAGAGAATTTAGGATACGAAGATGAGGATAAAGATGATCTTATACAGCAAACCACTGGAAATGAAGGTCAAGTCCAACAGGGAACTGGTAATGGAAATCAAGGCTATGAGCAAATTGAACATGGCAAAGACAAAGAAGGTTTTGAACAAATTGAACAAGGCAATGTCAAAGAGAGCTATGAGGAAGTGGACAAAGGCCAGCAATCTGTAGTGGACAACACAAACCACAAGATAACAGATCAAGGTCTCAATTATGGCCAAGAAGGAGTTGTGGAAGATTATGAAGTTGGAGATTATGATAACCAAGAAGATGAATATGTGAAGCCAGGATCTGTTACAGTTGTTCCAGTCCAAACCATTCAACAACAACATGGAAGCCAGCTTGAACAAAACCACAACGAACAAAGCCACAAGAACGATAAAGTCGAAGAGCAAACCAAGGACGAAGTTGTCGATTACCCAGAGGTTGTCGAAGAAGGCCAATACGGATCAATAATTCCAGGCAATTTTGATAACGATCAAATAACTTCCGAACAACAATTTGGCACTGGCGGAAAAGTGGTGGAACAACAACATGGCACCGGCAATGAACCAATTCAGCAACAACATGGCACCGGCAATGAACCGGTTCAAAAACAACAAGGCTCTGAAGATACTTCATCGAATATCTTCTTCGAACAAAACACAGGTTCCCAACAAGGCTCTCATCATGGCTACTACCCTTATCCACAACAAGAAACCAATGCCTGGGTGCCACCAAAAAAGCCGAACAGATATGATGCAAAACCACAAATACCTTTAACCCAATATCCCAACTATGGAGGAGGAAGTTCAAGACCCTATAGAAATATCAAGGGAGGATCATATGGAAGTGGATCATATGGAGCTGGATCATATGGAGGTGAATCATATGGAGCTGGATCATATGACAGTGGATCATCTGGAATCAAAGGATCACATGTAAACAAAGGATCATCTGGAAGTGGATCAGCTGGAATCAAAGGATCATCTGGAAGTGGATCATCTGGAATCAAAGGATCATATGGAAGCAAAGGATCAACTGGAAGTGGATCATCTGGAGGATGTTCCCAAGGAAATTCCCACGGAGACCTTCCAGATACCCCCATCAACCCAGGAAGTCCTGTAAGACCTGGAGGTTCAGGGTCACAAGGGTGGAGGCCAAACCCCCCCTCTGGAGGTTCAGGGTCACAGGGGTGGGTGCCAAACCCCCCCTCTGTTCCCAATGCAGGGAAGCCAACCTACCCTAACCAGCAAATAGATGCAGAAGATCCAGGATTTCAAGGAGTAATTTATCAGATGCCTTATGATGAGACACCTGCAATTCCTGGGGCTTTTACCTGCTTCCAAAGGAAGGAAGGGTTTTATGCGGATTATCATTCGGGATGCAAGAGATTTTATCGATGCGCTAAAGGTCATTTCCAAGCGTATGAATACGTTTGCCCACATGGAACCAAGTTTAATGATGTAATTGATCAATGTGATCATGAGGCTCAGGTGGTTTGTAGAGGCAGTGGGAATTATGGGTATGTTGAGCCTGTTAAGTATGGGGTTAAAGGCAAGTAGAGTTAAGATTGATGTATGTGAAGTAATTTGTAGTTTGTTGATTATTGTTAATAAAGTTAGTTATTGTGAATGGTTTAAAAACTTACGTTTTGATGTTTTGAAGTTGATTGATGAGTTGCTGGGAAAAGGAAATTACTTGCAAGGTGATATGTGGGATTCATTGATGAGTGGCGACATCGAGTGAGGAATTGTAGTAGTTTAGGTATTTTGTTGTTTTGTTTTAAAAGATTTTATAGATTACTATTATAAATAGGTAAGTAAAAAATAAAATGATAGTGAGAATTGCTGACTATCGCCTCTATGAGATAGTTTCAAGAACGTAAAAATATTTATTATTAAAAGAAAATGCAAATTAGGATGTTGATAATTTAAATATTAACTTACCTAAAATTGATATTTTGAAGTAATAAATCGAGAAAAGTTCAAACAATCACTAAGCAAGAAACAAATTTCACTAAATTTAAAAATAAAAAATAATAATTTAACTCTCATCAGATGTCGTAATCTTTTTTTTAAAACTAAAATTAAAAATCTATTTCCATATTTCTCCATAAACAAACACCCCAGAAAATACTTTTGAATTCCAATTACAATATTTTCTCAAATCACGCCCCCAGTTATTTGCTAAATTATTTTCCCCCAAATTTTATAATATTTTAATCTTCATTTTAAAGATGTTTACGACTGATATCAACATTGTTATTGCAATAAACAAAGCTAAAACACTCTCAAGACCCACTTTATGCGCGTAATCAAAAAAGTGAATTTTGAACGTTTTTAATGACTTTTAAGAGCGCGACCTAAGCTTAATTGCGCACCAAACGTTATTTAAGAAACTACGGTATCCCCTTCACTGACTTAAAACACCCATCAAAACCACACCAAAACTCTCAGAATATTCTACACACCCAAAACAGTAAACAAACAATTCCCAGAAAAAAGCAAACAAAAACACAACCTTCACATGTCAGATTAGTTTATTTATACATAGAGAAAAAAAATTTTCCAGAATAGGCAGACATCTTTCATTCAAGGAATTAATTCCACGATGACTAAAAAAATGTCATCTACATTATGTCAATTGGGGAAAAAAAATAACAGCACCTTGAGTGAATATTAATAAATTCCATATCTTTTGTATGTTTAATATAAACAAGATTAAAAAATTTGGTTGCCCAAACAGTACTAACTTAACAATCTTGGTGGTTTTTAAACTACACTACAATCACTCATTCCCTAGCATAAAACAATAGTATACATAGATTAGAATAAAATAACAAAAAAACCAGTCTAAAATCACCAAGATTGTTAGTTTTCAGCTTTTCTGCCTGATCTGTGTCTAAACCACATAAAGAACAAAAAGAAGTGCAGTTTAACATTGTACATCATTGCAAATATGAAATCACTGCATTGTAATCATTACAAAATGGCTACAGGATCAACACTACATATTTTATCCCATTAGAAAAAGCAAGGAAGATCTTTTTTCATAGCTTAAAAAAAATCTAAAAATCCAATTTTTGCAATTTTTTACTTCAATATTTACACAATCTTCCTTACCTTAGGAATAAACAAACAATGGGATTTCCTATATACATGAAATAGATTATTAATAACAAGGAGTGCTTCCAAAGTTGCAAAGCATAAATTTACTTTACACTGCAGCCAAACAACTATCTTACATACCGTATTTATAAAAGATACCGAAAGAAAGTTTGCTCAAACACTCAAAACAAAAACGAAATTACATAATACAATTTTTTTCTCACAAACTGTAGATAAATTTGAAAAAAAAATTTCAGTTCAAATCTGGGATTTGTAAAAAGAAAAATTCGTTAAAACATGCGTTTTTTGTTTTTTACGAAAATGTCTATTACTTTTGTAAATAATATTCATCAATGTTCAATACAATGCAAAATTTATATATTGCAATAGAATGAGGAGTCACATTAAGAAATAAATCAGTTAAAGATTCAAAAAATCAAATGTGAAAAAATCAAGTAAATATTCACTAAAATCAAGTGAAATCAAAAACCAGATTCAAGATTCAGTAAATCAATGAAACTCAAATATAACTTAAATCCAGCAAATCTAATGTTGCAACTCTCAAATCTCAAACAAACGTGTTTTCTCACATTTTATTGATCACTGACAATTATTAAATAGTTTACATATTTCATGCAAAATTATTATTATTATAAATTAATTACCCCGTTAAACAAAACCCTGTCCATCCTAAAAAGGTAACCAAAACATATGTAAAAACACAATACTTAAATAATTTTTTTTTTTTATAAACATAAAAAATTTTCAATGTAACTACGCAAAAATGTTTTGCATTGAGTAATTCAAATTTCGTTTTGGACATTTGCATAAACTGTCTACTATTTATTTTAAACAAAATGCCATATGTAACCTAAATATTTGGCTGCAACATTATTCAAATTACTGTAAAGCCATTAGAACAGCACTCCTTATTAGAGCTTAAAAAATAATTAAGTGTTTTTGTCAGCGATTTTTCCTGTTTCATACAATCATGGTAGGTTTCGCAAGAAAGTTCGTCAACGAAAAACTGCAAAATTCACATAAACAATCGAGCTCTCGCTGTTTTACCCCTGATTATTTGGCAAAGTAGTTTCGACAGACAAAACAACCAATAAATGCCAATAAAAAATCCAATTGGCATGAATGAAAATAAATTAATTTTCCACATTTCAATATTTCTGTATTTTTTGAAAATAAAAAACACATTTTTTTTTTACAATTTTCACAGAAAGCCCATTGTTCTTATTTATTAAAGAAAAGTGAGATATAGGCCTAACTATCATACTTCGGGTTAAGTTTTTAAACTCACAACTAGACTTTTATTTATTTCTTCCGGTAGTATTTATATAGCAAAAATTAAATTAAAACTTATACAGTTACTATAAATTGATTAACTATTTTTTTTTTATTTAAAATGTATCATTATATATTTGGTCTTAAATTGAAATAAGCCTATTTTCAACAGAAAAAACTGTACAAACCACGGGGGAAAATATAAAAGCTAATTATTAATGGTTAAAAACCTAATGATTCTCAAATCCAAGTGCAAATTTTATGTTCCAATAAAAATTTCATATTTCATATTTAATTAATAAAAAAATTCATTTGCATTTGGATGACCTTGAAATTATAGAATAGATAGAAAATAAACAAAAAAATTCAAAATCAATTTTTTTTCTTTTTAATTGAGAAAAAAACTTGATTTTTTTTATCCATTGTTTTTTAAATACAGCATGATTACATTAAACTAAATTATAATAATTAGAACTAACTAGTAGACGAGGAATGATAATAGTTGAAATTAAACAACCTATTAGAGTCATCTAAAATAACTAGCTATAATTTAATAAAGTTAAAATAAAAGAGAATTTAAGCTAAAGAAAATAATTATTAAAATTAAAATTAAATTAAAGATGTTATTTCCGGCGACGTGCGCGTCTGATGATTCGAGCGCCCTGGTTGGTGGTGTTAGCGGTCGTTACCGGCACTTCGAAAGGATTCTGGCCCTGGCCACCAGCAGTTCTAAAAAAATATAAAAAATTTAGTATTTATATCGATATTCATGATATCCAGAATTTTAATTCAAAGGTTTTCTAATTTTTTAAAAGGTCAAGTAAACTGAAATGTTTTATTATTAAATATGAATATATTCATCACAAACAATAATTAATCGTCGTCAAATGATTTTTAGACACATTGAAATTTGTAAAAACCGATCGCGAAAAATGGATTATGGGAGCTTTTGCGATTTGTGACGTCACAAAATCCGCTGCCCCTGTAGCTGAAATTGCCCGCAATGCTTTCGCTGTTTTTCAGCAACAGATCTGGAATTTAGTCCTGAAATTCTCTTGAGCAGGGTTTCCGTGCGTCATAAACTCAGAATTCCCAAACTTCCTTGTGATGTGTAGATTTACATTTAATAATAAACTAGTTCAGTTCATATTTACCCAAATTGAGGTAATGTGCTCTGAGCGGGAGCAGCGGCTCCGAAATTGAAGGATGGAGCATTGTTCGCGTTGAATTGGAACCCTGTTTGAGTTGTCGGGGCCGGGGGTTGCTGGAACTGGAACGTGGACGCTGGCTCGGGTTCAGGATTTTGCTAAAAAATAAAAATTAAATAATTTTTTTAAAATTATGACTAAATTATTAAAGAAAATTAAATTTTTTCATTATTTGACCCAAGTACTGAAATAATACCAACGTGTACTGAAATGCTTACTATTTGCACTGATTCAGCCACTTCGTGCCAGTGCTTCACTATAATAAAATTAAGTTCGGCTTTTGGCTCAAACTTCATCGTAAATTTTAAATTAGTGTTTTGGCAATCGATTCGCTATATTTTTATTTTACTTCGTTCTCGAAAGTCGAATTTTCTCTAGGGACAGATTTGTAATTGTAACTTTGACTCTCTCTTGATTGCGGGTCGTTCTCGAAAAGCTCCTCCGTGGTCGACTTTGACTCCATTTTAAATAATATTTTCATGTTGTCATAACAATATACAATTAAGTTTTCAAATTTTAACAATAGGAGTCATTGTCAACAAAGTTTTCAATTTTCAACATCAGGAACCATTCTCAAAGTTGTTTTCAATTTTTAACATTAGTCGCAAATGTCACTAAATTTATAATTTTTCAGAAAATAATTACGTAGTAATTTTAAAGATGGTTCCTCATATACAATAGCTGATAATCTACCAAACTAGACACTTTCACGATCTTCTGTCCGCCATTCCTCACTTTTTAAGTCTCAAAACTAACATTTTCAAATAAAGAAATGCAATTTTTTGACTTTTTCCCACTAAACAAAAAACCAAAAAAATTTCATGATACTTACCACTTTAACCTCATCATCCATAAAAATAAATAAATAAATAAAAATATAAACAAACAAAAAACTCATTTAATTTCTCACCGGATTCGCAGTAAACGTAAAAATCCCAGGATTCTGCTGATTCGCCCCAAACTGAAAACTCGGCGCAGTCGGGAACCTATTACTCGGCGCCACAGGAGCAAAAGCCGGAGTCGCCGGTGCCGCCGACTGCAACGGAGCTTGGAAAGCCGGTCGCGGCGTCGTCGCGAACCCTTGAAACCCTGCAGCCGTGGTCATCCCCGCCGTCGTGACCGCCGGCGTCACCTGTGTCGAAGCTCCCGCCGCTCGTCCAAAAATCGATTGACCCTGACCCTGGTTCTGACTTTGACTCGCAAAACCGAACAAATTCGTCTGAGTGACTGGCGGATTGACCGTTGCTTGGAACCCCGTACTGTTGGCCGACCCTCCAGTCGTCGCCCCGAACGTTGGAGTCGCCTGTTGACCGGTGGTCACCGACTGTCCGAAGGAGAAATTCGATTTCCCCACTGTAGTTGATGGCGTCGAAGTTAAGAAATTCATCGACGTTGTAGTAACCGATGGCTGGAAGCTCCCGGCACTGGACGCTGGGGTAAAAATCGAGTTGGTCGTAGTGGTGCCGAACCCCGAAGTGGGCGATGAAGTCAAGTAGCCGAAAGATGGCGCCGTGGAGTTAAATGAATGACCGCTTTTCGGCGGCCCGAAGCTAGACGTTGTCGTCGAAGCTCCAAAAAAGCCGCCAGAGGACGTTTTCGAAGAGGGTTGTGCCGGTTTTGGGAAAAGGTCGGTGTTGGGAGTGGTTGTGGGTGTGAATTGGCTAAACATGGAGGTCGTAGTGGACGTCGATGGAAGAGAGGGTAGTGTGAAGGTTGATGTGGGTTTGATGGAAAACATCGAGGAATTAGTGATAGTGGAGGGGAATTGGGTGATAGTTGTGGGTTGGGTGGTTGAAGGAACGAATGTTAGGGGTTGGGAAGATGATGAAAGTTCTGGGGATTTGAAGAATTTCGAGGTTGTTGGTAGTGATGATGAGGTTGCGGTTGCGTTGGCCATGAAAGAGGCGAAGGTTTGCTGTGGGGGTGCGGGTTCCATTGTTGACATTTTCTTTTTTGGTTGCGAGTCGTCGTCTTGGTCTGGAAATAAACAAATGTTTCATTAAATGAATTTTTTTTCCCCTTTAATTTTAATTATATACTTTACTATAACAATTCGAAAATATCCACGAATATAATTTTTTTCTTTTTCGTTTTTTTAAATTTAATGAGAAAATTCTAAAAATTCTATGTTTTACCACTGGATAAATTGTTAAAAAATTCAAATTTTTAAAATTTTCGAATTAAAATTTACAAAATTTCATTTTTTAATGACAGTAAAAACAAAAATTTGGGTTTTACTGTCATTTAAAAATGAAATTTTGGTCCAAAATTAAATTTTAAAAATTCTCATTTTTTAAATTCAAATTTCAAAGTTTAAATTTTGCATATTTCATCTATCGGGAAAAAAAATTCATAAAAAGTGAAATTTGCTATTTTTAACATAAAACTTCACACCATTTATTTCTTTTTACCAAAAATTAAATCTTTTAACACAAAATAATTCATAAAATTAAATTTTATACTCCTCAAAAAAATTATACAATTTTATTATTCTCAACAAAAATAAATTTAAAAAACATCAAAACTTCCAATAATCCACCACCAACGATCACCAAAACCTCACAACTCACCACTAATCTCCAACTTTTTCTTCTCCGCTGTTTTCCGTACATCACCCGTTAATTTAGGCGACATGAAACTAAAACCCTCCGTCGTTTTCGGTGGCATAATCCACGATGACGACGACGATTTTTCGCTCTTCTCCGTATCGCTCTTTCCGCTACCGAAAATCAACGATGGCGCTGCAGTCGTAGAAGCAGAAAGCGGCAACCCAAACACGCTTTTAGATCCTTCCTTCTTCTCCTCCTCCACGATTTCCGTCACGTCATCGTCCACTTCTTTCTTCTTCTCCTCCTTTTTCTCGATGACCATCACGTCGTCTTTCGGCGTCACTTCAGGTTTAGACAAGACGAATCCGGTATTCTTGGGTTCTTCGCTCGAAGTGGTAGGAAACCCGAATTTAAATGATGTTGGTGGGATACTGTTGGTGGTCGTTGGGGCTCCGAAAGTAAAACCGGTGGTTTTGGTGGATGAAGTTGACATAGTAGTGGACGTAGCGGTGGTAGAAACCCCGAATTTGAAGCTGGTCGTTTCGGGTGCTGAGCTCGTCACTGGCATTCCGAATTTGAAACCGGTCGATTCGGCGGATGTTGATGGTTTCGCCATTCCGAATTTAAACACTGAAATAGAAATTAAAAATAAAAAAAATTAATTTTGGATTTTGTTGTAAGATGGCAAATTTTTCGCCAATTTTTAAGTGTAGTATCCAATTGATGTGAAATTATCAATCAAAAACCTCGATTTTTAGAATTATACGGCACTTTCATATTTCGCCGTTACGTAAAAATTAAAATTTTCAAAAAACTCATTTGGCTACGATTAATTACTGTTTGTAATGTGTAGATTCACATTTAATAACTAACCACTTCAGTTCACTTGGATTTTTAAAACCATTATTTCCAAATTTGACCACTCACCAGGTCCAGAGCTCTTCTTCTCCTGCACCGCATCCAGCTTAGGCGTATTACACGCAACACACGTCGTAACATCGCTCGCATTCCTCACCAAACATGTGTCGCATTCCCACTTCCCGGCTGCCATCTTGAACATATTCCCAAACGACCCCGTAGTCTTCGTCGACGGTACTGCCAAATCGCTCTTCGGCGCCGCAGCTCCGGGTTTCGGCGTTTCGCACGCGGCGCATTTGCCTACACCCCCGTCGTTTCTCAAGGCGCACGAGGGACACTCCCAAGAACCGGCTTTCGGTTTGAACCGGTCGCCAAACCCGATCGCGACCGGTTGGCCGGGTTTTGCCGTGTCGCACGCGGCGCATTTGCCCGCACCCCCGTCGTTCCTCAAGGCGCACGAGGGACACTCCCAGGTACCGGGTTTCGGTTTGAACCGGTCGCCAAATCCGATCGCGACTGGTTGGCCGGGTTTTGCCGTGTCGCACGACGCACAAGTGACCCTCGAGTCCTGATTGTTGATGGCGCACTTCGGACACGACCAAGTGCCCGATAATTTTTCCTTTGAATTTTTCTCGCTAAAGGGCAGTGGCGTTGACTTTCCACTTAGGAAATCCATGACGCTTCCGGTCTTCAGCTCCTTTGCTGGAGACATGGCGTTGGGAGCTGAAGTTGACACGGGGGTCAAGCGAGGTTTTATTGTTATTGTGGCGTTGGGTTTTGAAGTTGATTTGAAGTTGAAATTGCAGTTGATAGATGTTGTTGTTGTTGTTGATGATTTTGGGGGTGGTTTTGGCTTGTCCGGCGTGTCAGAAATGACCACATTGAGCGGGGTACTGAAGGTGAATGACATATCCTGAGAGAGAAACAAATTATAAATTTTGATTTTTTGAAAAATTATGTTCAAAGGTCTAATTGAACTGAACTGGTTAATTATTAAATACGAATCTACACATCACTAATAGTAATTAATCGTCGCCAAATAATTTTTTGACACGTTAAATTTTGTAAAAAAAAAAGATCGCAAACAGTGAATGTAAAAATAAAAATGGATTCTGGAAATTCCGAGTTTGTGACGCACGAAAAACCCTGCTCCAGAGAATTTCGAGACTAAATCCTGGATCAGTCGCTGAAAAACAATAAAAATATTACGGGCAATACCCGCTACAAGGGCAGCAAACTTCCTGAAGTCGTACATCCCTGCAGCTCCCATAATCCATTTTCCTTTTAACATTCACTTTTCGCGATCGGTTTTTACGAATTTTAACTCTCTTGAAAATCATTTGACGACTATTAAACATTGTTTGAGATGAGTAGATCCATATTTAATAATAATTCGGTTAAGTTCACTTAACATTTAAAAATTTTTAATTTTATTAATTTTTACGTCTGGTGTTTCATTTGGCGTTGTTTTCATGTTGGTTGTGATCCCCATGTCCATCGGAGATCTGAAATTCAACGTTGGAGTCACTGTTGTGTCGCTCGGTTTCACTGCTGGAGATTTTGTCAGGTCAAAGTTGAATGTGGGTAACGTTGAAATGGGCAGCGAGATCTGCGGTAAGTCCAGCAAAGGTCTAACGTCCTGCTCTACAGGTTTTTTGCTGCTGTAGTGCATCGTTTGTCTCGCTTTCATCTTGCGAGAGTCATTGCTGAGCGTGTTGGTATAGGCGGTGTTGGGAGTTGATGACCAGCCGTAGTGAGGTGCCCTGTCGTGAGGTGCCCGGTCGTGAGGTGCCCGGTCGTTCGTTACACTCTCGCCGGCACTCTAGAAAAAAGAATTTAAAAATGAAGTTAATTTTTGTAAAAAAATATCAAGAATGTTGTTTTTTAGTAAAAAATTAAAAATTTAGATGAAAACGATGTTTTTTGTTTTATAAAACCAATTTTCCGAAATTTGTATATTTTTGATAAGACATTTTTTCCCTTGTGTTTGAACTTTATCGAAAAATTCAATATTTTCATTTAATTTAAACTTTTTTTTTTTTTTTGGTAAAAAAAAAAAAAAAAAAAAAAAACAATAATAATAAATCACATTAAAAAATAAAATATCTTATTTTTCGTTTCCCGAACCTTTGCTTTTGTTACTCCGATCCGCGGCTGTTTACTCCTACTGATCATGATTGGTGTTTGTATTCTATTTAATGGCGGACCACTTCTTAACGGCTAAAAAAAATTAAAAAAAAAAATTAAAATTTTACAAAAAAAATTCTAATTTTAATTTTTCAACTCACCAGAGATCCACGTGTATCTGGAGCCGTTAAATTCGGCCGACGAGGCGTTGAACGCTGAAATGATAAAATAATATCAATTTTCATTTTTTTTTTTTAAACATTTTAAAATTTTTTTTATTTACGTTTAGCAGGATCGGGGAGTCAACAAAACTGCTTCTGGAAGGAATCCGTTTCGCGTCCTGGGAGAGTAAAAAAGTTAAAAAATTAAAATTAAATTAAAAAAAAAATACAAAAAACTTCCGGTTTCACATTACCTCTAACGGCGTTGACATTTTTTCGAGCGAATCTAAAATCCTTTTAGTCGTCGTACTCAACCCGTCCAAATTATCGAAATTAGACGAATTCATGCTCTTAACCCTTATCTCCGATCTTCTCGACTTCGATGGCGCCTAAACAAAAACACACACACACTTTTTTTAATTATTTAAAAAATTCAAACCCCGCCCTCTAATGTCACAAACTTACACTATACGGTAAATAAGACTGATATTTATTCCTCCTACTGGCCGCAGCGCCTCCAAAAGACGTTGGACCACCGTAAAAATTCGACGAAATCAAAGACTCGTTCAAAATCGATCTTTCATTCTGAAATAAAATAAAATTTAAACAAATTAAAAATAATTTATTTTTCTAAAAACAATTAAATTAAAATTACCCAGACTGGATTTTCAAACGCACTGACATTAAAAGTCGGTTTTTTGACCGCACTTGGCTGTGGTTTCGAGTGTTCCATCCTCGAACCATCGCCCAAGCGGCTGTTTAATGAGGTATTTGTGTCAACACCTGACAAAAAAAAAAAAAAAAAATTTTTTAAATTTAAAACTATATAAAAAAAGGTTAAAATTCATCAAAATACTAGGAATTGCATCCGGCGTTGTATGAAAAGGCCCTGACGTTGTTTCTTTGATTTGTAACAGGGGCCGCGATCTCGGTAAACAAGACCGGGTCAGTGTTTCCGACAGTTTACGTAATGAAGAGTCGTTTAATTGTAGGATTTCTTTTTGATATTCTCTTCTGTCCGGGTGTGGTATCATAGACGAGCAGCCGCTGGTCGAGACCGAGGCGTCGCTGCATTCGGACCGGTTATCTGGAATTCAGAGTTAAGAGAAATAAATTAGAAATTTTGTTATATTTATTGTTGACTTTAGGATTAAGTTATGATGGTTTTGGTAAAATTTGAGATTTTGTTTTGGTTTTGGAAATATTTTAATATTATTGTTTGATTTTTTTGGAAGAGATTTTTGGTTTAAAATACGAATTTGTATATAAAATTGCGAAATTTCAAAAAAATGACTTAAAATTTTACTTTTAGATTTTAAAAAATTGATTTTAGACGTTAAACACATTGAAAAATACTATTTTTGTGTCTTATTTTCACTGTTTCCACTATTCTAATCACATTTTCTGTAATTATCTGCTAATTGACAACACTTTTTCTATACAAAAATACGTATTTTAAACCTGAAATCAGCTTAAAAACCTTAAAATACAACTTTTTCCACTACTTTAAATAAATAAAAAAAAAAAAAAAATTTAAATCAAGACTTTTCTAACAAAGAACTCATAAATAAAATTAACAACATTTTTATAACAAGATACACGATCTACCTGTTATCTACATCCAAAATAATTAAATGAACAATTCTAAAACACACATTAAACCCAAAATCTCACTTAAAAAAGTGACAAACTCATTTACCATCTCCAACTAAAACCAAAACCAAAACCAAAAGCACAAATTGGTCCTTGTTTGCATACCTGGTGGCACTGGGTCCTTAGCGAGCAAATTATTGGACGGCGGCACGCTTTCAGTCTGTAACGATAAGGACGTTTCGTTTCTCCTCAGCGTCTCATTTTCTGACCATTGTGGAAATTCATTGCTAATCACTGACTGCGAGCTGAATGCACCTGAATCATAACTACCATCCGGTGCCGTTAAATCACTACGGGACCACGCACGTCTCCACGAGCCAGAAGCACGATTTCTACACAAATTGTTCTCACTCAACTCCAAATCACTTTCCCGCGCATTTTCGCGGTGATTTTCATTGTCCGTCAAATCCTCGTTTTTCCAGCTCAGAAAGTTCGGCATCCAACTTGGGACGATAATACTCGTCACAGTGTCCGTCACTCTTCTCAACAACGACTGGAAAAAATTCAAAAAATTAAAATTAATTCAAAAATTATTTTACAAATTACCAAAAACCACCACTTGGGGATTTTTTCAAAGACTTTATCATTCAAAAACGCTTTTTCGTGTTTATAAACCACTTTTCTCTGACATCGCACGTGTTTTTCGCTCGAATTATTTAAATTTCGACCTTGGACTTTGGTTAGGCCTAATAAATGGTACGAGTGTCGGGCACTATGAGGCGGTTTTTCTCGCCGCGGCGCTCACCTTGTTCTCGGCGTTGTGGCGAGTGTACGGTTTGTTCCCGTGGTTCCTCCTGTTCCT
>JAQFZP010000909.1:0-25163 GCA_034695745.1 Geophilus truncorum | reverse complement strand
TAACTATTAATGCTCAGATTTACCTATAGGTTGTGCCTTATTCGCAATCCGAGCAGACGACAGTCTGTTTTTTATAAGCGTGCCCTTTTTGGGAGGAACTAAAAGGTTGCACGTATTCGAGTATTCGCTATTGCACATACGTAATCGAATACGAATACTTTTCCCCAAGCATCAAGAATATCGATTACTTTTGGTATCGAACACGAACATCTCGTCACTACCTATCCTAGTATCTAGCTCATTGCATCAAAAGCGGTGCTACAATTTAATATCACTGTTGGTTTACTCATATTACTACGAAACTGCAATACAATATATGGTAAATAAAAATGTTTTTAAACGATCAAATTACTAAAATACGTACTTAAGTGAGATAGTCCAAATGCCAAAGATTCTAGAAGCCTCCGATCAGTTTCTTATGTAATTTACACCTTCTCGTGACATCGATTTCAAGATTTCTTAGTTCGCCAAGTTGGCCAATGCAAGGAAAGTTGAGTAATTGTAGTGAAAACGACCACTGTCAGTCGATGAGGACTGTGAGTGCACAGTTTCCGGTGCCAGATAAACAAAGTGCCATGTTTCGTGGTTTTTAATTTAATTTAATGAAAAACTACAACGGCAAAAGTCACCAAGTTAGTTTATGTTCATTGTTATTTTTAATTTGTAAAGATATTTTCCGATTCTGAGCATCTTTGTTCTAAATAAATAATTGTAAACTCTGTTAGAGCTTTACTATGAAAGAGAGAAAGAAATAAGCGAGGGAGAAGAAAAATGCAGTTCAAGGTCGGCTTCACTGCAAGTCTCAGAAAAATATAAATTGCATTTTCTAACAAGTAAGTACTTATATTTACGGCACCAATTCTGAAAAATGTTGATCTAATGAAACAAATGTAAAGTCTATTAGAACTGAGCGAGAGAGAGAAAGAGAAAGAAATAAGTAATAGAGAAGAGAGAAGAGAAAAATGTGGTTCAAGATCGGCTTCACTACGAGTCCAAGAAAAATGTAAATAGCATTTTATATGAAGTTTAAGCATTTAAATCAGAATAGTACTACGATAGGAAAACTGTCGTCGTCAAAGGTTGTTTATTCCCGTTGCTATTAGTTAAATTCAAAATTTTAAAGCTAATTTTCCGAATTTTCAAAACAAATCCTAAAGTCAGCTAAAGAGCTTCACTGCACGTCTAAAACATAATACAGGGTGATTAGTGATTACTAAAGAGATTGACAGTTTCAATATTGTATTACCGTACATCAAAACTATTGTAGATATGACACTCAATGACACGTACTTTACATGGGTTTATATAGAAACTCAAAAAGTTTTTTTTCCTCATATGTAAGAGTGACGTCAGATATGACATGACATCAACCATCATGTGACCGCTAAGCCAAAATGCTGTTGAAAAAACATTTTTATACTGGAATTGTGCAAAAAAAATTCTGCCTAGCTCTTGACCACCTCGAAGCTCAGATTTTTTCTTGAGGAGATTTATCAAAACTATAACATTTTTGTTCCCCCACTTCCAGCTGATTTATATGACTGAGACAAAGAATCACTAATGCAATTGCTGAAGTTACTGAAAATACGCTGATGAGACGTTTGGAAAAATTTAAATTTTGTCTCAATAGCTGCCATGTGACCCAGGATGCACATATTGAGTATCTTTAATTTCTTGTAAAAAAAACATTTTGAGTTTTTCTACAAACCCATGTAAAGTAAATGTCAATATCAACAATAGTTTTGATGTAATACAATGTTGAAACTGTCAATTTCTTTTGTAATCAACTAATCATCCTGTATAAACGAAGTATTTACTCGAGGGTAATTCTAAAATCTAAAATAGTGCTTACAAATTTCTCAAATTGCCAAATAATTTTGAGCAATATTCCTTTAATCTATAATTAATATCACTCAGATTGATATCATTTATATCATTAATCATTATGAAATATCATCAATAGTGAATAACTGACAATTTCAACCAAATTCAATTTCAAATTTCACACCAGATAGACCCACTGGCGATTAAAGTGTCAGGGAAGACACTTTATTTCGTGTGCTAAATGAAGATGAATGGACATCTAAAGGACACCTACCAAGCGCCATTACTCTGATCCCATCTAAAGCAAAGTCTTGTTTTGCCCATTTCAGACTTCTAAGACGTGTTGTGAAAAAAATATACATGCTGTTTCTTTTTAAAGTTTCAGTCAATAATCTTTTACTTATAATCCCAATATCTTGAATTTACCAATTTTACCAAAATGATTAATTTATTGTCTTTTGTAAAAATATTCTATTATTTATTATGTATATTATTGTCGTTTATTTATTTGAATTATTTAAAAAAAAATTTATTACGCTTTAAATAGTTATTTAAACTTAACTTTTAATTTCAACACCCCCAATTCCAATTTCCAATAAATCTTTCAAGCTTTTAGAATCGAATTAAGTCAGGATTTACCATTATTAAAAACGCAACTCTTAATTGGCATGGGGAAAAGTCGCAGAGATCCAAAGAAGGCGGAAAGGAAAAGGCGAAACGATTGGAAGACTGAAAATGACGTCACAATCGCACTGTACGCTACTGAAAGTATCTTACAGACTGTCACTTTCGGCCAAAGTATCATCTTCATCACTGGTCTCTTCTTACAGGTAAGAAAAAGACTTTGTTTGTAATTCACATGTAGATTTTCTAAAAATTATTACCCAAGAATTTTATATTTTGGTTTGTGGTGTTTTAAAAATAATCGAAATTTCATTAACAAGTAAATGAATATATCACAAAGTGTGATGAGATATTTATCACGCTACAATTACAATTTTCTTCAGTTTCTATAAACAATATACATGTACTTAAGCCGGCAAATATTGATGTACAGACACGAGTTTATCCTAAAATTGCATTGCCTTTCATTTTATGACTTTGTATCTTATAGTCCTTACTTAATTGCAGTATATCAAATTCTCTCATTAAACGCATACTAACAAGTAAATCATTCAGTTGCATTTCGTCAGCTTTAAATTCAAAACCTTTCAGAAGTATAAATGGACGTAGATGAATACAGAAAACGAGGTATTTTTCAAGAAAAAAAAAACCGCGACTTAAAGCTTAACATTCAATTAACTCCTCAAACTGCAACATGTAGGGAAGGAAATGGTGGATTTCATTGCCGATTACTTACAAAACATCCGTGAAAGACGAGTTTTTCCCAACGTGAAACCGGGTTACATGAAAGAATTAATTCCTGATTCCGCGCCTGAAAACGGAGAACCCTGGGATACCATATTTGCAGATATAGAACGTGTAGTTATGCCAGGTGTAAGTAATACTTAATTAAAAAATTAAACATTACTTAAGTATCAAATTCCTAGGTGACTCATTGGCAAAGCCCCTACATGCACGCCTACTTTCCAGCCCTCAACTCCTTCCCATCACTTCTAGGTGATATGTTAGCTGACGCCATCAACTGCTTGGGTTTTACTTGGGTAATTTTTACCTCAAAGACCCACTTGAGGGTTTATATCACAACATTTCACTACTTGTAGGCCTCTAGTCCTGCATGTACTGAACTGGAAGTCGTTGTGATGTGTTGGTTGGGGAAAATGATCGGTTTACCTGAAGAATTTCTTCATTCACGACCCAATAGCCCTGGCGGTGGTGTAATTCAGGTAATTTTGAGATATTTTATATTATACAGTTTTGTATTTACCCATAGTTCTTAAGTAGACGACTGCGAGCGAATCGACGTTCGTGGCTCTTTTAGCCGCTCGGACTGAGGCGTTCAGGCGGTGCAAGTTGTTCTGTCCCGACATAAACGAAGCAGAGATAAATGTCAAACTTGTCGCTTATTGTTCAGATCAAGTAATGTTGTGGGAAGTTAACTCATGAAAGAGCAAGAATGACTTTTGTGCATCTTGCAGGCGCATTCCTCTGTAGAAAAGGCTGGTCTCATTGGATTGGTGCAGATGAGGTACCTAGAGAGTGATGACAAACTTTCACTGAGAGGAGATAAATTGGAAGAAGCGATTAAAATGGATAAAGAAGCTGGACTTATCCCATTTTACGTAAGAAAATTTGATATTTATTACCGAAACATGACAACATGAAATTAATAAGTGTTCTTTAAAAAACATTATTTTCAATTTTTTAAATTTATTATTATTAGTTTATTGCAAACGAAATTGGGGGGGGGATTATTGCACACAAAGTAATGATTTTTGGATACTGAATGTCTAAACTGACTTTTTGATAAGGTTAAAAGCAAAACCGCAGCGTAGCAGTGCATTTGAAGTGACTATAGTCAATAAATAAAAAGAAAAAAAAGTTAATCTAATACATGTGCTGTGACCCTTCAAATGACTCTTGTAGAAGAAAAACGGCTTGAAATACAGCTTTAGGACTATCAAAATCATGATGGATAAGGTCGATCTATTGATTTCTGACCCCGAGAAAGTAAAAGAGGAATGAAAGAGTATTGATTTTGAAGTGAAATAAAGACGAAATATGTTTCAATACAAAGTTATGACTATTTAATTATATATTTCTTTTTTATATTTACCTCATTTTTAGTTATGTGCAACTCTGGGGACAACAGGTGCTTGTTCTTTCGATAATTTGAAGGAATTAGGCCCCATTTGTAAGCAATTATATTAATTATTGTAAAATTAAAACTTAATGGTGAAATATATTGTTTAGGTCAAAGAGAAGACGTATGGATGCACATCGATGCTGCATACGCTGGAACAGCATTTGTATGCCCAGAATTCAGAGTATGGTTACATGGCATCGAATATGCTCAGTCTATAGCTTTCAATCCTTCCAAATGGATGATGGTTCATTTTGATTGCACTGCGATGTGGTAAAGCAAAATTGTGATTTATAATTTTGAGATTTCTCATCATCTACATGGGAGAACTTGACCGTACGCTATTTGCCATTTGGTCCATGTTTAAAAACGGTTGTCTATCGGGTGGGGGTGCACGAGTCAAGAAGAGGTTGTAACTCCGACCGAAGAGAACGATGATGTCAAAATCTCAATCACAGTTTTAAGTTTGTGTGTTTCAGTCAATTTATTTTAATTTTATTATGGTATCTTAGGGTTAAAAACAGTGGTGCATTACACAGAACATTTAACGTCGACCCCTTGTACCTGCAACACGATAATTCAGGACTGGCCATTGATTACATGGTAAGCGTAAAAGCAAACCTTGTCATTTATTACATCGCTAATTCAATTTATCACAGCACTGGCAGATACCCTTGAGTAAAAGATTTCGCGCTTTAAAGTTATGGTTCGTTATCAGAAACTATGGGATAAAAGGGTTGCAAAAGCATGTCAGACAGGTACGCGAATTCAAGATCCACAAAACGAATGTGATAATTAAATAACTCAACATTTCAGGGTGTGGAATTGGCCAAATTATTCGAATCTTTGGTTAAATCCGATCCAAGATTTGAAATCCCCGCAGAACGGCATTTGGGAATGGTCGTCTTCAGATTACAGGCAATAAAGACCACAGTATTAACTCAACTCACATATCACTCCTCATCGCAACTTATTATTATTTCAGGGCGAAAACGAGCTGACCGAAAAGCTTCTTAAAAGGCTTAATTCGAGTGGTTATCTCCATTGCGTGCCAGCATCTCTCAAAAGTAAATACGTGATAAGATTTACAGTCACTTCATCTCGAACCACTCCGGTGGACGTGCAGCGCGACTGGTCCCTCATAAAGACGACGGCCGACGAAGTTCTGCAGAAAGAAATGATTCAAGTCAGAGCCAAAGTCAACGTGGGTGACATAAAGAAAGCGAATCCAAACTTCGGCACCAGTCTGCTCCTTGCGAACAGTCCCATGTCTCCCAAGATCGTCAACGGCAGTTTCGTCGCCATATTCGATTCTCACGACATGTTGATGGAGTTTTCCCGTAAATTCGGAGGTCTTCGCATCTCCCCTAACGAGAATTCAGGCCTTAGGCAGAGAGTTAGAGGCATGTTGATGGCAGGTAAACAGCTTAGTTTAGATTCGCGAATGGACCTCGTCCAGACACTGGTGGGAGGTACGCTGCCGAAACACGAAGAGGAGCAGCAAGGAAAAAATCTAATCGCTTCTCCTGATGCAAAGGATCAAGATGATGAAGAAAATTAAATGTTTACTTCGAGCAATATTGTTTTTGTTTGTATTTGTTACAGAGTTTGCGGTCGGCCAGCCTTGACAACGGACTGCTGAATAATCACATACATAACCAAACCCAAAATCCACAATATGTCGATTAAGTTGTTTGACATTCCATTCAAAATGTTTCCTGATCCCCTGAACAATAACTGCATTATAAATGCAATTTAATCTGTGGTTATTTTTATTTTAAATTTAATTATTAAATTTTTAATTAAAATTAATTTTGTTGAATTGGACTATATTAGATGATGCTGGTAATTAAGTTCGGTGTTTTTCTTCATTGCCAATAGCTTTAGGACATTTGGAGCATACCTGAGTGCAATTTGAATAATATATATAAAGCTTATTATGCCCATTAGCTGCAGTTGGATTTTGAGACAGCATCATTAAATACAGACAGTTCAATTTGACTGTGGGTTATTGCCAAAAATGAAAAAAATGAATGATTACATTGCACTTTTTTTTGGCAAAAAATTTAATTTAAAAAAATATGATTTAATTTACAGAAAATGAGTTTTATAATGCATTAATTTATTTTAATCTAATATGGAGATTAGTTCAAAACCAAATATAATTTCCTTCGTTTCAGGTATACGGCACTTGTTTATATTATGGTTCTTGTTAAAGCAAATGTATTATCACATAAACGAACTCAACTGTCTGAACTGTAAAAGAATGAATCTTTACATTTGAACAATACTATAGGATTTAAGTTACCTGAATTATTGAAGTATTGACCAGATTAGGTTCTTTATTATCAATTCTTTAATAAAAGGTGTGGTTAAAAAATAAAGTTAAATCTATTTCATACAAATTTGGACTACCATATTCTAAAATATCAGAATCCAAATCAGAATAATTTTGACAATGATTCATATTTTGCTTTATTTTTCACAGCATATGATGCAATTGTTTTCGCAAGAACTTAATTCAACTGACGCATTGTTTAGAGAAACCAAAATAAATTAATACAGTGGAACCCGCGAGAACCGTACTTACTCGCTTATAACGACAAAAACCCAGTTGTAACGTAATAAATTGTTGGGTCTCTTCAGTTATGTTATAAACGAGTTTCACTGTACTACCATTGAAGTTACTGCAATAATCAGTTTACTCAGTTGCCCTGAAATTGAAACTTCACATCAGGTATACAATTTCACATTGTCAAACCCCAAACAAAGACATTCTCAAAACCCAAGGCCAACTGCAAACTCAGTACAATAGCTGTATCTATTCTCTAATTAACACATGTAATTAATCACTTAGACCGAGCACTCGCTTCTGAACTGCTGTTGTAATGAAATGTTACATTCCAGAAAAAATAAATATTGTATTGTAACTGCATAAAACCAACTTTATTTGAAAACAGCTGAATATTTGTATGAAAGAAATCACGAAAACAGCTGAAACAAATCGATTACGGTAGGACATCATTACTTTCGTTTAAAATTCTTTTTAAAACTTATTCATTGGCACAGTTAAATGGACAAATCACCCCTTCGTTTAATTCACACTTTTATTTACGACCAATCGCTTTCAATCTTATTTTTTTTTTTTTACAATCTGGGAGGAATGTTTGAAATTTAGACAATCCTATTTTCTAACTAAGACCTAATACAACTACAGGATTTTTTTTTGCCTCAAAATTACCAATTAAAAAGAAGAGATTTCGTTCCTTAGTGTTTTTTATTTTTACTGAGGGGTAACTTACTTTAATCTCTTTAATTTGGTCGCTCTATGACTGCAAATATTTTATAAAACAATAATTTAAGTAAGAAATAGAAAACAAAATTGTGAACAATTAAATAAATTATCACGCGTTTTATATTTTTAAACAAAAAATAGATTCTAAACTGAAGGCACCAAATCAAATTATTCATTGCATTAAAAAAGAAAAATGTTGTTTTTATTCTATTACTACTATAATTCTTATCATGGTATTTTAAATTTACTAAATTAATTTTATTTTTAAGCTTATTAAAAATGTATTTACAAGAGCCCAAGATAAGACGGGAATTAATCAAACAAATACAGCAAAATATTTCAAATCAAAAAACGGGTCGAAAAGAGTTTTTAAAAAAAAAGTAACGAACTTCAGGTTCTTTTTTTTTTTTTTTAGATGTTTTTTCTTTTTTTTTTAATAATCTAGATGTAAATTTGCAAGCAAAAATCTCCACTTTTTATCCAAGTTTTCAAGAAGGTAAAGAAACTGGCAAATTTTTTTCGTTTTTAGTTTACTCATAGCATAGTTCTGCAATTGATATAACTCTACACATCCACATCTACCCAACTCAAGATTGAAGCCATTGATGTTTGAGCGAATCTTGCGCCAAAGCACGATTTTTTGGGTCAAAGGCCAACATTGGTAGCAAAAAGTCGGCAAACTGACGCGCCTCGTTCACGTCCCATTCGTATTTCTCAGTCAACACTTCAAATAGTCCCCACGGCTTGAGTTTGGTGATGTGGCGTAATTCACCTAGAGAAAGTGCATTGATGGTGAAATTGATGAAAAAATTGTTTTTAGACAGGGTTATGACCGTTACTGCGTCTGCAGTAAGTAGTTGTAGTTAGTTATTTTTGGTAAAAATATAATTCGTTACCATCACTGTAACTGTTTATAAATTTTCAGTTGTTACAATTACCGTTAACCTTCGTTACAGTTACTCTAAAAATTCTCAACTAAAAATCACCAAAAATAAAAAAAATTGTTACAAATTTTAAATGTTACAATTTAGAAATTGGTAATAAATCTTAAAAATGATATAAATTTCTAATTAGTAATGAATTGGAGATTTCGTAATTAAAACTGGCAATAAATATGTTACACCTACAATTTCGTTAAGTCATTGGTAACGAAAAAGTAACTTTTATTTATGTTACTATCAATTTAAAATGATGGCGTCACGTTACAATTACTTAGTAAGTTTTTGTAACTAGTTACGTTACCGATAACTGTAATGGTCACAACCCTGTTTCTGGACACCAACCTTTTTTAGTAAAAAATTCTCGAGAGTATTTCCCTGAGAAGGCAATATGTTTTGGTATTTCCCCCAGCAATTCTATTATATGCGCCAGATGATCCTCGTCCCGCGAGTAGTCTTCACCAGAATGCGGCTCAAATAGATAATCACCAGTTGCCAATTCAAATGCCTGGAAAAAAAATATTAATATTCTAAATTTACTAATAACTTGATAATAAAAAAAAAAAATAAAAAAGGACTAAATTAATGTTCCCTAGTTACACCGTTTCCCCACTAAATTATTCAATTAATACCAACAGCGATAAAACTAAAAGCCTTTTAACATTTCAGCATTCATTACTACGTCAATAAATCAAGCTGTTTAATGATCAATGCACATTTAATGTGTTTGTTTGTGTTCTATTTCATCCGAAACTCATTTCGCTTCATCAGCTCGTTATTAAATTCCATTTACCATGCAAGCTGTACTCCAAATGTCGGCAGGAGGTCCGTATCCTGCTCCCAAAAGAACCTCAAGACAACGATATTGGCGTGTTTGAATATCTTCAGTGAAATGGTGGTGCTGAGGAGTTCGAAATAAACGAGGATTAAATTTCTCTTGACGTAATCACCAATTAATACTCGTACCACCCAACACGCGTTTCCAAGATCCGCTATTTTGACCGACAGTTCGCACACTTCGTGGACCGGATCCGGTTTTCTATCGGGCGACTTTCGTTCGGGACAAGATGCGGTTCTCCTCATGCTGGGTGATCCACTTCCACTTTTTCCTCCCTCCGTTGAAGAAACTGTCTCGCTCCCGGATCTTTCCAACAATGTTTTCCGCCTGTTGCCACTGGCATCAGCTGCAGTGTTGTCTAACTCTTCGTGGCCGTTACACACGGTGCCTTCGTCATTTGTCACAATGATATTGGTTTTGCTGGGAAATGCCAAATCAATTAGAAATATTATTAAAAATTTATTTATAGTTGCTATAAACAAACTTTAAATTGATTCTTACTATTTAGTTAATTATTTAATAAAAATCAATTTGTTTTATTTTTTTTATTTGTAAATAAAATTACAAAACTTGGCTGTGTTTAACTCAAGCGGCCACCATCAGTTCATTTCGTAGTGCAGTCGAACCCCGTTGTAACGAAGTCGCTTATAACAAAATCCTCGTTACAACAAACGATTTTCAAATCTCCATTTATGTCAATCGTGTAATAATTCATCTCGATGTAACGAAATCTTCGTTACAAGAAACGAATTTTACAATCCTGTAAGCTTCGTTATAACTGGGTTCGACTGTATACAAAAATAAACGTACAAGTAAAATTATCCAATATTTAATTTTGCTAATGCGCCGATGTTATTTCATGGTGCGTAAAATAATTAGATGTAACCTTAGTCTCGGTTTGTATTTGTTATTATGTAACTTTTATGAAAACAAACAAATATAGAAACAAATCAATACTTTTAAAATTAGATGCTAAATTCATGTATGTTCTTGCTTCTTTCCCAACTGTATATTTTTAACTTTAAATGCAAATATTGTCACATGCCCCATAAAATCCACCTTTATATTGTTATTCAATAAAAACATTGCTTAAACCTATCAAAACAAGTCTACATTGAACTTTAAAAAATTCATTCCAGTCCAACCTCCACAAACACATTCTTCAACTGTATAAATAAATTATAAATAAATATTCAATTGTACACAAGTGTGTTAACAACACTTCAAACCGTGCCACCAGATTTGTATCTAGCATCTGGAATGCAGGCGGAAACAGGAAAAAAAAATACAGAAATATAAATTAGATGCCCGTATTAAAATAAGTATGAATTTAGATTACAAACATTTCATTCGGAAGAAATAAATAACAAAGAATATTTATAAGAATCTATTCTATTTTCATTTGACAAAACACTGTGATAAATAACAGCCAATCACACAAAACACAACCACGCAATGTATGTCATTCTCAGCCTCACTGCATTGTGCCAAGAGGAAAACGTCAATTGGCTCATTTCCAATAAAAGATGAAATCCAATCATCTTTGGAAGACCAAATTAACGGAGGAAAAATATCAAGTCAAAATTCCCCACCTTTGATTTTCATTGTCCGAATCGTCCATCTGACCAACGTCGCCACCACCAGACACGATGCCTGCAAGAAATAATTTCACTGACACTACAAAATGAAATAAAATCACTTTTAATTGTGAGTTTATTACTGTGATTCGAGTCGCCATTTTGACTGTAGTTGCTAGGCGCGCACTCAGTCTCCGGTGACGTCAGGTCACTCTCCAAGAAAGAGGTGCGCATCGTGTCGTCCAGATTCCGCTGCTGTTCCATGTCCAGCTCTTCCAGCTGCTGAATCTGTTTCTCTAGCAGCTGCTGATGCCGCTTTTGTTTCTTCTTCAACTTCTTTTTCTTGTTCTTTGACATTTTGGCATTTGTTTCATATGAACGGAGTTCTTTAGGGGCTGTACTCACTAAAATGGGAAAACATTTCAAACCGTAGAGGAAACTATTCTTTAATTTAAACGCTTTTTTACTCGAACTCGACCTATTCCGATATTTCGGCTACCGATTCCAATTTTTCAAAAAATAAATTCATAAAAAGTTAACAAATTACAGCGATTTCATAGTTTTTCTTAAAGATATGTTGTATACCGTATATAATGTTAAAAAACCAAATGTCTTTCGAAAAACATGACAAAAACAAATTTTGTCACAAAACTAAACCAAATTTAATGCGAATCTTTCAAATAAAACTTTAAAAATATTTATAAATTTTGACTACTCTTGTATAGTAGCTTGTTTTATGTATTAAAACAAGAAAAAAAAACATGAAAAATGCACATTTAAAAATTTATTTTTAAAAATATTGGTATCGGTCGATATTTTATTCAGAATATCAAAAATCGACCGATTTCCGATATTCCCCATATCGGTCAAGCCCTAAATTTTACCCAATGATCCGGGCAGTTTGAGCCCCAGTTTCTGCCAGTGCGTCGCGTCGGCTGCCAGTTTACGAATATGATTCTCATCCACACATATAAGGATGTTTTCTGGTTTTATGTCTGTGTGAATAATCTTACATTTTGAGTGCAAGTAGTCCAAGCCTTCGAGCACCTGCCATAATGGACATTTGATGCGTTATTAATATTAAAAATTCACGAAAGTATTAATTAATTAGAAGTGTCATTACTAACCTGCCTAATGATACTTTTGACATTGGCTAATGGGATTCCTTGATATCCTGACCTAATGATCAATTTTAATAAATTGTGACCCAAAACTTCGAACACCATGCACACATCTATTTTAAGGTTAAGGTTTCATTTTAAAAATTTAGGGTTAGAAAAGATTTTTCCACATTATTTTGAACCCATCAATAAAATCTTTTTAAAGGATACGCGTTCCATTAACACCGGATATCTTGAAATCGTCTAGTAACTGAACAACTTTGCTCCAATGAGGATCCTTACCGTCGCTAGTTCGAACCTGCAACATGAGAAAATGTTTATTTAATACAAATTCGTCGTTTTCACCGCAAAAAACTCAATGAATACGTAACACATTTGAGCAGTTTAATCTCGTCGAGAGCTGTTTCTGTGTAATGAGATGCACTTTTCACTACTTTCAATGCCACAAACCGTTTGTCTCTGAAACGGAAAAGAAAATAATTAATTTAATCCTTTTATCCAACTTTCATTACAATTTCAATTTCAAATTTAATGAGACGAGAGAGGAAAAAAAAAATAGTCAAGAAGTCGGATTCGGTTTCCAAATTTAATCATATTTTCTATAACGTGTGTACCCACTCACAACGATCGTTAATACCGAACATGGAATCCTTTCCACATCTCATCATGTTAGATTTTTGATAACAAGATAACGTCGTATCATAGCAACGTGCGCTTGCAAAAGAAAAAAAAATACACGTGTAGAACTTCAACTGATATTGACTTTCAATACGAAATTAATAAATAAATTCTTTCTTTTTACATAAAATATACTTTTTTCCAAATGTTTTTACAATTTGTTAAAACTCAAAACAATAATGGATCGGGAGCTTTATCTTCCAAATGCTCTTTACAAAAGATTTACATTTGTGGTTTAGTTATTCCAACGATTGCCATCAGTTGCAGGTTTTCACAGGAATCGCAAGAATGCCATCAAATTTTTATCAGATCAAAAATGTTGCTTTTATTTTGCTCACTGCTGTTGCCATGCATCAAATCTAAGCCAAGTTGCTTAAAGCGAAGGTACCAGATAATTCGCTGCACTTTTCGTCAAGAAAACTCATTAACATACTTAACGATCACTGCGTAATTTAACCGAAGATTTTTTTTTAGTGCGATTACCTAAGGCCTAAACAAACATTTCTTAACTTCCTACAAATTTCCCTCGAAACCTACTCAATTTCATCACCGGATATTACATTTGGTTTATTTATTGAATTTTCAATGCAAGATGTTTAATCGCGTTGGAAAACAAATCGATTTTAGTTTTGGTTATCGAAAACCAATTTAAAAAAGAAGCGTAATTACCGTGTAATCTAAAGTGCCATTAAACTTCCCCTCAAATCAACTCTTGTTTTTGCTGACAACACTGGTCCTTCTATCACGACATCAATGTCCAGTTACCGACTAATCAATAAAATAAAAGCTGCTTTTTAAAACACTCCCATACCTTTTGAGACAGCAAAGAGATTCAATTTGCTGCCTCAAAACTAACAAACATTCCTTGGTTGAGCAAAACAATTCAATTTAAATTACCGTACATCCAATTCCTAATTGGATAAATTGTTTTCACAGAAAACAACTCGCAACTGACCTTTGCATGATTACTATTGCACCTTTAAGCTAATTTCGGCAAACGTCGGAATACGAGGCAATTTTCATCCCCAACAAATCACTGCATTTGTCCTGTGAAATTTTAACTGGCTTCACTCACAGAATGGCAAATTGAAACCAGAACAATGCGTGATCATTCTATTCAAGTGAAGCGCTTTGTGGTGACAAGGGTATTTTAGATGCCAAGAAAAACTGGCACAATACAGCTTAAATTTGCCACCTTTAAAAGAAAAATAAATAAAAAAATCCTCAATTCAGAAAACTAATTTCCCATTCTTTCACTCTGCCGCAATAGATTAAAAAATAAAAGAAGGGAATAAACAGATCCCTTCCACGCGGTCGGGTTCCGCTTAATTAGTTTTCTCTAACATTTTTTTAGGTGCTAAATTTTTACGTTTTAATCAACATTTTTCGACAGAGCTGCGTCGCGAAGAGCGATGATTGCAGTTGTAAACATATGACATTGAGAAAAGGTCATCATAAACCATCTGCTGTCAAACTTGCTTTACATGAACTCTTCGCATTCTGCATTGATCAAACAATCTATGTAGTGCAGGCGCATCGTATTCAAGTGACTAAAACTAATTTGCCGCATTTACACAACAAATCGTGACCGCAATTCTGATAAAACACTAACCTTATTTTAATTTACATTTTTATTTATTTACTTTTTTTTTTAAGGAGTAAATTAAATTTTCCTTTTAAAAAAAAAAAGAAAAAGAAATAAAAAAGATAGGATAATGTCGTTATTTTCTAAAATCAGAATGCCACTTTCCTTTCTTTCACTCGTTTCACATTCTGAAGTGCAAAACGCTAAGAGCGATAAAGTGGAACCCGTCAACTAAAATTTCACCAAAGGGCATGAAATATTCAAAGCGTTACAGCATTTTGCATGTGGAATTCAATTCTGCGATTACTGTGTCTCTCTCTCTCTCGCCAGCCACAATTGACAATTAATCCTTTTTTACGGAATGATTGTCACAGTAAGTAGACCTGCGACTTAGTTTCTAGACCTAATGTCTAAAAATAAGAACGCCATTAGATATTATTATGACAAAACTAAAGCAGATGCTTAAACTTCACATTCTCGAGTAAATGCTGCACTTTGTATGACTAAAAATATCAACTGTATGAATAATTTCACATAGGATAAAAAAGCGCAAATGTTGCTTTCTCATGCCATCTATTACCGCTTCCTATTTTAATATTAAAGAGTAACCAATTGCATTGTGGTTTTAAAAAAAATAAAAGATTTTTTTGCAAAATGTCTTTTCAAGGCTAACCAATTTTCCACTTAAATATCAATTCTCACTGACATCTTCTAAAAATGAGACCCCAAAGGGGGAAAAAATAAGTGAACATCACTCATATCCCCTCTCGTCTGGTATTGCGCATGAAAAATTAAAATCCGTCAAAGTCAAAGTCACTATATTACTCACTGTAGATCCCAGCATAGCCACACAGTTGAGAAATGTCCCCATCCAAGCTTGCGAACTACATGGTACCTATTATGAAACAAGTCTCCAATCTTCACCGGATGGTAGCCCCCTATCATTGGAAAAAAATAATAAAAGAATCGCATTGAGTATAATAAGATTCGGAACAGGTAATTGAATTCAATGGAAATTTTTATTGGAATTCAATAATTTCCCTCGGGGAGCACTCGACCTCAACCCAGATCCTTACCTTTACAGTAATCTTTCGGATCTTCTTGTTCGTCGTCATCAGATCCTAGAATCTCCTCTTCTTCGTCGTCGTCAGGTTCGGCTGACGAGTTCTGTAAGTCCAACCTAAAATTAAATAAAAAAAAAAAAAAAATAATAATAAAAAAAAAAAAAAAATCAAACTATTGATCTTATTCGTTTAATATTTTACATCACTGGTTAAAGTGCATCTGTCTATCACCTTGAAGTTAGAATCAGCCGATCAAATAAAGGACTGTTCGTTCGAGCATTAATATGACAATATTTATATGCAGTTACTTTTGAAAACCTCAGCTTTAACTGCCGCATTCTAAATGCAGTTGTACATTTATCAATATAAACAGTGGTCCGAAAAAGAAATGTTAATAACCTTTTTTTTTTCTTTGTGAGAAAAAAAATGGATTTGCTTAATTTAGGCACTTTGCAAGCGAATCCAATAAAGCATGAAAACTTAATTATCAACTTTCGTACTTACTCTGACTATGCAAATTCAAACCTCTAAATTAAAATTTCAATTATAACCGGCTTCGATAACCGAAAAGTGGAAGAAATAACACTTCTCGGAAGCTCTTAACTGCACTTTTAAGGGTAGCGTACTCAAAGTATCAAAGACCTTCTTAAAGCTGAAACGTAAAGTTTTTCCCGTTTTTGAAAATTTCTAAAACTCTTTGTACTTTCGGGTATCAGCAACCAATCGAAAACGATCAAGTGGATCGTTTTAGGCTAACAACCGGAAATGTTTTATCCGAACTATGGTTCGAGACACCCATTGAAATCCTCACTTCAAGTTAGGAATGTCTGTGGCTTCGGTTCACAGGCCTGAAATGGTAAACAATTCATTCACGTGGACGATGCTGTTGTTCGGCCCCAAATGGAGTGAAGCTGCCACCTCTTAAAGAACGCCTTAAATCTTTTCTGGCAGCCATCTTGAAACCCTTAATTCTACTTCTGATTGAAAATCACCAAATAGCTTTATATTTATAGACCATAAATCCGCCTTAATTCCAGTTGACAGCCCTTTTTTGTAAATAAAATCATCCATAAAAAATAAAATCCATCACCTGTCGGTGTATTTTAGCACCCAAACATCACCACCCGCACAATTAACTAAATTAACACCACGACGTGAGGAAAAAAATCAATAAACACCACGACGACTAATCACGTAAAAGCAACGAAACGCATTCACATCGTACAGACCGCCCAACTTACCTTTAATTAAGTTTCCTGACCGTTCCACACCTAATAAAGATGCAGAAAAGCCCATCTCCCTCCCCTCCCTCCATCTCTCTCACCCGCAACTCCCCATCACCATGAGATTAATTTCTTTATTTATCTCCTCCGACTCGCTGCACGCAAATTCTCACTAACTCGTCTCTTTTACCGCCGGTCGTGACACTTGTACGGCCGCAGGGTGATGCTGACAGATGGCACGACTCCCGATGCGTAACCACGTCCACGCAAGTCCGGCGGCGGACACGATAAAGTCGTGTGAGCGGCTGGCAGCGCTCTTTGCCGGCCCTCGTAGCGGGTTTCTTCCCGTGCTGAGTGTTCAGACGGCTTTGCTCTGGCAGAGGCCCTGGCAATTCAAGTGACAACACGGTTGAGGCCGACCGCGGTTTATTGCACGCGCCCGAGCTGCAAATGTGTGCCTTTTCCAATCCAAAAAAAAGCCAAAAGAAAAAAAAGAAAAAAGAAGCAAAGAAAGCTTAATTTGTGCGTTTATTGCACTGGATTGGCATTAAACTCATCTCTTGTGCAAATCGTTTCTTACGTCGTGAATTCTCCTTGCACTTGTAACCTTGGCACAAGGCCAAAAACAAGCACGGTTCCAACTGCGGACGTGGGTCCGTGACGCAGACTATGACGTACACTTTTTTTTTCTTGTGTGTTTCTAACTTTACATTTTTTACCCACTTTTTACAAAAATGGGAAATTTATTTTTAACCTTGACCACCCCCTCTTTTATTGATTTTCCAAGATTTGACTTTTCAAATAATTATTACAGGTTGTTATTACTTCTACTACTGTTATTATTATTATTATTATTATTGGTACTGTCATAAGTGATAAGTTCACAGACCCTATTTTCGGTAAATTACTATCGACTTACTCATAATGTTTGTAAACAAGTCCAAAAATTAACGATAACAATCTTTATGTTATTGCATTTAATTGCAAAATTGGAGGGAAAACAAAGCAAAACAAAACGGTCGAAAACTCAACCAACCAACCAAGAACGAACAATCAATACCAAGACGTCTCGTTAGCGGAAAGGAACGGTTCGGCTCAGTTAAATCACCCAATCAACCCTTTTTTCAGAAAAAGACAAAAAGTAAACACGCATAAAAAATGCGATTACTAATGTCAGCAGTTCATTACTCACAACTACTTTCTTTTCCCCTACATTGGCGCATTGCCACACACTTGCAGCTCCGGCGCCTCCTCAAACAAATGCACGTTTTCACGTTTACCTGCCGTACTCCTCGAACGGTATGGGCGATTTGCTCGGCTGTCGTCTACTGCCCACTCCCAGAAAGCTAGGAATACTTAGCGAGCTGAAGAACGAGTGTTGACACGGAAGACGTCGGCGTGGCGAGGCTCTGGGTCGCGGCGGCCCGGTGTAAAGCACGCGCGACGCTGGCTGTCGACTCAAACCCCGCTCGGAATCCGGCGGATAATCCTTTGCGTAAGACATGTCTTTGCCGCAGGTCCAGGACGGTTTGTGGTAAACGGCGTGGAAAAAGGCGATTGGGGACGAGTGGTTTTTTAGGGAATCCGCATCTCGCGTGGCCTTTTGAGCTGCTTGCGTTGCTAGTTGTAGCAGTTACACCGTTCTGTGTTCGACTGGCGCGAGGAGAGCACAAGCGGATCGATAAATGTGTGCAGTTCTCGCAGAGGGACCTCCCTCTCTCGCAGTCGATTCACGAGCAAGACGCAGCCAGAATTGTTTTCTCGCATTATCATTATTAGTATTATGATATTGCAATGCAATCACCACTTTTGCTCTTTGGCGCTGTTTAATTCAGTTACACGCATCCCCTTACACACAGAGCGATCAAACTTATATTGAAATCATTCTTTTTGCCACTACTTGTATGCAAGAACAGTCTTTAACTGAAGAAATACGACATCTGACATCCGACATTCCACAATTCAAACACTGCACGAGTGTCTGTGACTGTTATTCTGTCTTGCTCCACTAAACACAAAGACGAAAAAGCAAATTCACCATTTTTCCTTCCCAAAACCCCCAACTGACATTTCTGTGAATTTTATATTCCTAAAGTTTAAAATGCTGCATTGCATTTCCAGCATTTTATCCGCACCCTGTAATTATTGCCATTCAAATAATGTGAAGCAATAAAATTGAGAAACTTTTTTTTTAAATACTCATCTTGCATCTGCACCGCCACATTGAACTGAAAGTAGCCAGATGTGAACAAATGGTTCAATTTTTATTGTGTTTTTTGGTTGAAATATTTTATAGTTTTGTTGATCTGGGTCAGTAAGAACCCCTCCTAAATGGACAAAATGTCCTTCAAAACTCGCTCCCACTGTTTGTCTAAAATTAGATTTATGCAGTTGTAATGTAATTTGAGTTAATGTTTCAGCGAGATGGTAATAGTTAATGACTGTAGAAATACAATGAGTAGTTTTTAATGCTTCTCGTCTTGTGTTCGGCGACTCGTGTTGAAACATTAAGTCATCTTAGATTTTGATCCGTAAAATCTCTGTTATCTTGAGAATTTTTAAAGATTAATTTAATGGGCTTAAAACTGATGTTCTCATTTGGTTATCGCGTCACCGTAAAAGAACTCCATAATTTATGCTGCCTTTTAGTGTGTTGCCAGATGAATTATCATTTCCCCTTACGATAACGTGCTTTTTGCCCCATTAGAGCAATAACAATAATGGGAAAAAGTGTATAAGCTTAACGAATTCTGGGCTAAAATTAAACATAATGAGCCAATCTGATAGTTTACCACTATTTACATCACAGGATCATGGCATAAATAACATACAAACGACCTTGATCGCCAACAACCGCAATGCCTCACTTTAAAATAAAGCAAAACAAATGGACTAGGAATATTGCGAAAAACCTTTTCTTGTCTTTTCGCTCAACTTTTGAGTGAAATTTCCCCACCACTTACAAGTTAGTTGTTTATAGTTGTTTGTTTTAGATACTGTATTTCTTCAAATCAAAGCCAAAATTTTCATTAAAATCGCAAACTTTTTAGCTTATAAAAATTTGAAATTAACACATTTTTATGACAACACCGTTATCAAATTCTAATTGGTAGGGACTTATAATTAAAAATGTACAATATATTTCGATTCATGTCAAAATTAATAACTGAACCACGCAATTACTTTCAAATCTGCATGTTTGACTGACTGAGGAAGTTAGAATCATACTGTAATTTTAATGACCACTGCTGAATTTTAAGGAAATGAATGTCGTGACAACCGATAAACATTAAAGCAACACTGTAGCAACTTTAGAAGGTTGTTTGGGTTAGTAACTTGGAAATTTGGAAGGTTATTGCTTTGCTCGATGTATTTAATTGTGTGGAAGGCGATTTACTACCTTTACCCGACTAATCACACACTAAACTGCAAGACCTTTTACAGAATTATGTTACGTACAAACGGTAAATACCATGCTTTCTTTTCTTACATTTTAAGAAAATCAATTCTAAAGACCGGTTCAGACAAGACTGACAGAAGTATGTTTCATTTCATACTGAACTGCCGAAAAGAAACAGTCGATCATAATTTACTGTTTGGATCGTAACCAAGAAACACTTCTCGTGGTGAAATGATGCGTACAAATTCCCTTTTGGATGGGCTTTCAACAAAGTGGCATCTTTTTATCAATTCAGGCATGTAAACGTTTGCTTTAGCGAATGCAGTCTTGAGTTTTATTTTCTTGCTGAATAATCTTGTGTGTAAACCAAGCATTGAACAATAGGCTACTTCTTGCCCCAAAAGCTATTATGTTTAAAAGTCTATCCAACCTCAAGATGGGATCACTTCACCATGATACATCACACTACTCCCAGAGGATTAACATTGTGATTTAATCCCAACTCATGGTCCAATTGACTTTTGCTTTTCGTGACATTAGAGGATGATTTTCATTGATCCGTCGCATGACCCATTAGTATCATTCTATTTCCTCTAATAATTCCTTGGGAATTTTATGAAAACAAAAGTTCGATTTAAATTTTTCTTTAGGGACTTTGCAGAAAATTGACGTATAAAGTACACTTTAACGTAATTGCATGTTAAACATAAGTTCAATAATGATTTTTTTAAGTTATAAATATAAAGCGGATGTTGCATACGTTTCCACAAAGTCTCTTATCAAGGCAGATTAATGACAGATTAATTGATGCAACGTCCATTTACGATTACTTGCATGGCAAAATAATTCTAAGAATCATACAATATTTCTACAAATATAAACCACAAAAGTTCTGCTTTAATATTTCAAATTTGCACGGTTTATAATTTCAGTCAAAGTGTCATGCTCATTTAGTTTATTTAAATTCCTTAATGGGTTCCATGCCCTGTCACAACTTAAGTAACTATCAAATGTTTACATACAAATGCAACTTGTACTTAAAAATGACTTCTAATTAAGTTGAGTATTTTAAGAATTGTTTGCAGTGACAATTTTAAAGTCACTTCTTTTTAGTTTTTAAATTTTTCATTAAGACCTCATTTTGCTCTATCATCTAAACACACTTATGTAAACTTTCATATTTTTTTAAAAACATCATTAAATTATTCACTTTGAAAACTTTAATTACAGCAATCGAAGCCTGGAGCTCACAACTTCAATGCTAAGTATGCGAAAATTCAACTACAACATCCCACGAATTTCAAACATTAACTGCTGAGAGATTACTTTCTAACTAAAACAATTGCCTTCTTCAATCTGCTCCCATTATATCCTTGATAAGTAAATACCATCAGTAAAAAATAAATACCAAAAAAAGAGAAAAATAAAAAACTTTTTCCCTCAGGTTTTCTCAGAAAAATCAATACCACTTTCTAAACAAAAAGAAATTTTACTCAACTCATAATTATGCAAGTATTAAAGAAAGCTACCATTTTCTGCTTGTAACCAAACTAACAAAAGAAATCTATAACTCCCAGCACGCAGTAATCAATACAGATAAAACATGCATCAAAATACATAAAATGATTATACTTTGATCCCATATTTTGATCATGACCAAATTCCTTTTACAACAAAAGACTAAATTCAAAAACATACATTTCCCACCACCATAATTACAACTTTCTCAATTTCTCAGAAATTCCCCAACAAAAAGTTTAAAAAAAAATTCAATTTTAGACAGCAGCCATTAAAAATCCCCTCTTGGAATTTTTTTAATCCACAGGAGTTCTCCCCACTAGAAACCCATTTTTTATGACAAGTCTGGGGGTGAAATATCCTGGCAGCAGACACTTTAAACAATTTATCATTTCCCACCTTTCAGAAAATAATAAAAACAAATAAAACCTCGAGTAAAAAATATAATATAAAATAAAATAAAATAAAACACAAATGAAAAACACTCCCACTAAAACCCTTAATAAATATTTCAAAATTCTATTACCTGCTCCTAGAGCCAGCTGAAACCACTTGCTTGGTCAATGAAGGTAAAATCGAAGAGATAACTCTGGCAAATCTCATGGCACAAAAGGAAACCAACGCTCGAGCCAGACAAAAACACAAACGCACAAATACCTTCACCAGGTGAGTCTCATTGGTCAGTTTTTCCTTGTTGAAACACCTACTAACACCCATAAAGACCCAGAAACAGAAGCTCACTTCTGTTTCAGCGTTTCCCACTAACTAAACACCGCAGGAATCATCGAAATACAAACACTACATGGAAAAATCAAACTAATCGTTGTTTAAAGTTAACTGATAATTCAGTGAATACCGTATCAGTCACCCGCAGAGTGAGTGACTTTCACTTTGAACTTTAAAGTTTTACAACGAAAACCTCGTTCAGAAAAAATTTAAAATAAAAATACAGATAAATCACCAGATTGTTAAATTGAATACATTTTAAAATGACGTCAGAGTTTATGCTAGTTCAGTGGCTTAAAATACTTTCAATAATTTTTTTTTTTTTTTTTTTTTTTAAATTTGATTTCTAATTGAGATTATCTGATACTTTGTATTCCCAATGACACCCGGAAAGAAATTTGAGTTCGTAAAAAGTATGGAAAGGAAGGATGAAGATTCAAGGATTTTTAACCAAACCCTTTTGTCCTTGTATCCTCTATCTATTCCATACCTGTGTTCACTTCCAAGGTAAAAGTTTCCGCTATTCTAAATTGATGTAAATAGATTTAATTCTCTAATTTGTTGACACATACTCCGCATTGTGTTGCGAGGAAAACAAATGAATAACAAAGTACAAAGCAGGGTGTAATTACATTACCTGCTTGACGGGAAAAATTGGGAAAATAAAAAATTTACTCACACCTTTCAGCTCCGCTTAGGTGTAACAGGATTGAATTGTGGAAATAGTGTTCAAAATCCATCCAGAATTTAATTTTTGTTTCCTTTTTGTAAGTTAATTTAAAAAAAAAAAACAAAAACAAAAAACAACAACAGCTGTGGATTAAAAACACGTTTGAAACAAGCCACTTGAATGGAACCTTCCAAAGCACATGTGGAACGGTTTTTGCATCCGAGTCCAGCAAACCGATATCAGTCAATGTATAGGGGGCACTGCCACTAACAGATGAGGGGCATTCAACTTTTGATATTTACCACTATGTTTTATGCATTTTTCTGTGCTTTTTAATGCGAATGACTTTGATATATTCGGTTAGTCAACCGCTTATCATTCGATTTCTATCAATATCAACGATTTGCTTCCCAATTTCGACCACTAGATGGCGGGAAATGATATGCGGTTGTTCTTAATATATACTGTAAAAAAATATTGGGAGAAGTAATGCCCGTTTTTAACGCGCGATGGCGCTCCTGTACGGGGAAGCTGCTATTCGTGATGCATAAAAACATCATTAACGATGGGTTTCACGATAATGCAGTGAAATACGTAAAATAGTTTAAAGATGATTAGAAAAGATGTAAATTATTAATTTCAGGGATTCGTAATTGGTAAATTACGTAGTGAAAACCTGTGATTTTTAGTTATGAATCACGATCGTGACATCACCTGACACTGGAAATTCAACTTTTGTTGATTCTTTGTAACGTCAGATTCGGCAGAAGCAATTTCGAGTCTGAAAATCGGCTTTATTTACCAATTAAACAATTCTCCTTCGAGTCGTGCACGTAAATAAGTTACTGGGTTTGACCTAGAAGGTTACAACAACGCACAAATTAATTAACACCGAAATTAGAGTTACAAGTTGCCAAAGCAGCACTATATTTGCTTGCATCACTCATTTATCGAATTCCCTTCAAGTGAATCAACCGTGACTCTTAAGATGGCTGCATCGAGTTACATTTCTTTGAAATATAATCATTTCGACACAAATTAACATCAAAATCATAAGTAAAACACGAAATGAGTATCAAACCAATGCAAACACCACATGTAGCCACTTTCCAGGTCGACCAAATATATTTAGTAATTAATTTTGTAAGCAACTTAAATTTAATATGTTATAACACACCATTTATAAGTATCGAATTTAATTTATGCGCTTTACATTCTTACAAACATAAAACAAGCGTATAAACATCATTTGACACTTATCATGGTGGGATTGTTACTTTCTCTTATCTAATTTCATCCCCCAAACAAAGGGTTAAGGTGAAAAAATTACCTCTGGTTGCAGTAATAGTTAATAATAACCTTAAGAAGTTAACGGGAACTAGAAGGGAAAAAATATAACACGTTACTTATTCGAATGAGGCCTAATCTTCATTTTATTGATTTGGCTATGAAAAGCCAAAAATAAAAGTGAAATAATTTTCCAGGGTTGGATCAAATGGACCATGTTTGCCAATAAAATATTAGCGCTTTCACTCATTATAATATCCTAAAATAAATTGCAAATTAAAATACCTCTGATTTGACTTGGAAGGACCGGATCCTCCTTGCTGTTCGTTTCGCTCTTTTAATTTCGATTTGGGAGGTTTCGACCTTTTCTTTTTTGCTTGAATGGCCAGCACTTGATAAAGGAAAGTTTCGTTAATCGTAATTGAGCTTTAAAACCGAAAATAACCAATTTTTCACCTCTTCTATTCACATCGCCTTTTTCCTTCAAACTGGTCATATTGTTTTCCACTCCAACTCAAGGCACGCATGCTCAAGTTCGCAAGGAATTGTGGTCATGTTCTGGGAAGGTGCAGTTATTTGAATTTATTTATTTATTTTAACTTGATACATACTTGATTATTTATGGTTTATTTTATAAATGTAATTTAGGTTGTAT
>JAQFZP010000908.1:0-25203 GCA_034695745.1 Geophilus truncorum | reverse complement strand
AGCTAACCTTCAACATGCAAACATGCTTCCTTCTCTGACTCCATACGAATAGGGCTGAGGGACCCTTCCCTCTTACACATCTTAGTAATTATTATCAAGTTTTTAATGATGAATAATGGAAATTTTTCTATATTTTCCCACTCCTTTTGTGCCACCTTTAACGCGTAAACAAGCTTTGATTTATGGTCATTAGAGCAACTTTTCTTCTAGTCCATCTTGGAAAATGGAAATGGTAAGAAAAAGGTATGGTACGTTGCGAGCAACAGTAGTTGCCTTGTAGCTCGTGAAATATGGTTGAAAATGTGACAGTGATGGGCAAAACTGAGAAGGTTTGTGCGTCATTTTTTTTTCTGTCTTTCCTCTTTTTTTTCTTCTCGTTATTGAGGTAATGTTATTTTATTTTTAGCTGGAGATGTGGTTGGATTTGTGATATGTAATTTCAACTTACATTTTGCTTTATACGATGCTGTTTTATTATACCTTGCATGGAAAGTGAGGGCAACACTTAGGATTAGGTCAAGTGGCTCTAAAAGAATTGATATAAGATGCATACAAATGTAGTCGAGCATAACTTTAAAGGTGAGATTTCATTTTGCAATTAACTACTGCATGCTACGATCGAATAAATTAAATCCAAATTAAAAACATAACCGTAAAAAGTGTAATTCACTTTAAAATTGTGTACTTTTCTTTAAAGATGGAAGAAATTAGAAACGGAAATTAAATAATTCATTAATTTCATTCAATTTTGATGAAATTTATAGGATTGTTTCATAATTTAATAAATGCAGACGATAATTGAATATTCAGCTGTTACCGAACCTGCTTCGACTTGTCTTAAAATTTAATTTGCAACTTAATACAAATAAGAAACTGTTTTCATCGTGCTTTAATATAGTATCGATTTTTTTTTTTTTTTTTTTTTTAAAGCTGTAATTACGGTATTTGTTATTTAAATATTTAACGCTAAGGTATGGGAAGTGAGAACGCAATCATTAGCAGTTTTTTTTTTTTTTTTTTTTTATTTTAATGAAATGACAGAGTACATGATAAAAATAATTATTACTCATTACTTTTAATACGACAAATGTAAAATGCTAGCGTAGATTAAATGCAAATATATTTATGACTCGATAAATAATTTATAAAATACGGTACCGGTACGGGAAATGTAGAGAAGACGTGACCACGAGGTGGAGTTTGAGTCAATGAGTCGTAGTTGCGGCCAAGTGGCAACTCTCTTTGGCTGGTGAAAGTGTTAAGGCAGTAAGCGGTTTTAGAGGCGGTTTCCTACTCCTTGTCCAGTAATAAGCAACTGAGCCCTGTGATCATTGGAGCGTGTCTCAATCTGGGGAATTCTTTTCACTAAAATTTTCTCGACTTTTTTCCCTCTTTCTTCTCTTCTCTTCTTCTCTTCTTCTTATGAGAAAGAAGAAAGAATCGCTCGGCCTAGCGATTTTCCACAGAGGCCATAAACTGCACGTGTTGCCACACGCCTTATTTGCATACGTTGTGCACGAAACCGAATTCGAGCTTTGCAGCTGAACTGAACTCGACTGCGAGGCAGGCGAGCTGGGACTTTCATTATCCCACAATAGGTTGCTGCTTCTTTGCGGCTTCTGCCTACACAAACTAAAGTCGAGCAATAAGTAAGCAAACTGCTCGCAAAAATGGAAACATTTCTTGTATAATTTGATTTTTAAATGCATTTCAACTTGCTTAATGCCTCGAAAACTCGTTTCTTCCTTACAACTTAAAAGAAATTTATTTCTACAAGTTGTACAATAAAATAAAAAAAAAAAAAAAAAAAAAATACATTTCTTTAATTTCTCTTTTCTCCAAATACTTTTTCGACAACTTTAAAAACGCATCGAGAATGAACTCTTCCTTTGACGTCACGCTGTGTACTATCTGCTTCTTTTTTCTCGATCGTTCTTATCCCCACATGGCACCAGTCCACAGACTCGCATCGAAGTCGGTTCAATTCGGGTCAAGTTTAAAAACAGCACCATTAAGCCCACGGGGATTGTGTGCGGATGCGGGAAGATGTGATGGGTTGCCATGGGAGATGGAGGATGAGTTGACGTGGAAACAGCGGCTTAGCCAAGGTAGGCACCAACCAACACTTTGTAATTACGTGCATCGAGTTGTGAATTCGCGCCGCTTTTTCCCCAAACGAGGCTTGCCACTGTTTATTTACGTATTTATTGACGCGACCCGTTTGCACAACGTGTCAATCCTCTTATCAAATATCTCGCTCTATACACTTATCTATCTATCTTTCTATCTCTTATTCTGTGTGTCTGTGCAACATCAGCATACGGAAACACGATCTGTCTTCGCTGTATTTCATTTCCTTCTTCAGATTGAATTTTTCCACATAATTATCGTAGCAACGACAAGCGGTGGATTCGGCGTCGTCTACAAATTGTATTCGTGTTTCAAGACGTCTCGAATTTAACAAGGAAAAAAAATAAAAAGTTTTTTTTTTATTTTGACTTTTTATTCTACTCTCAATTTAACGTGTAATTGAACACACCAGCTGCACATCCGATTGTCGTTAGCAAAACCTTTGCTGCTCACTTGTTGCTACTTTATCAACGGTTGCTTGGCAACAAGTGATGTTGGAGTCTGAGCATCTTCATCTTTTACATTGTACTTAAATGAAACAGATCGACCAACTCGAGGTCAGGTTTTGCGTTGGGAATGCAGTAAAATTTCACTACTTCACATTGGAAAGAGGGGAAAGGGTTAGAAGAAGTTTTCTAAATCAATAGGGGATCGAAGAAAGAAAGTAGAAGGATTCTTGAGTGGTAAAGAAAAGCGGTAAAGCGGCAGCTTTGTGTTTTGTTGATTGGCTGTCAAGGCCAGACTTTGACGTCCACCAGCACGGTAAACACGTTATTGGACTTAAGGTGAGATCGATCACTTTAAGAAATGTGGAGGATAAAGGAAAAAGATAGAATGTGGCTATTTTTTTTCTTCTTTTTTTTGGAATTTAATTTAAAAAAAATTATTTCTTTCTTTATTTATTTATTTATTTATTTATTTATTTGATTTGTGTGTGTGGAGAAATGGTGAATTTAAATTGACTTAAAGATTATCGATTGATTGATTGATGATTTTCACGCCTCATTAGATAGGTCTTTAATTAAAGCCCTTGTGCAGCGATTTGATTAATTGGAGCTTTCTCACTTTACTAGCGCCCTCTAGTCAACCCCCTGCTTTTGTCAGCTGCTAATGATGAATTGATCCAAGTTCCGAGTAGACAGGTAGACGGTCTAGTTTCCATTTCATCTTTTTGGCCTTGAATTAAGCAAAAATCTTAAAGCTCAGCGTCCTCTTTTGACAGCTAAAGGAAAGGGGCAACACACTTGGCAATATTAATGCGACATGACGGAAAATAGGATTTTAGATATAATTAAACGTTAAATTCAATTTATAAAAAAACAAACTTTGCAGCGGTAAAAAGCAGAGTGTGAGTCTCATCTTCACCTAATTGCCCCTATGCATCGTGGTGTAGAAGCCAATTAAAGTGTGGTTTGGAGAAACTGATTTGCTGCCAGGTTGTAATTCTTCGGTCATTGCACGCACATTCGAAGCAAAAACATCAATCTCGAAAAGACCCGACTCGAGATACTTAGAGATGGAGGTCGAGCCATCTCGTGGCCGTAATTTCATTTAAATTGTCTTAACGACTCGGCGAGGTTTATTGCAAGCAGTGGTGGTGTGTTACATTAGCTTAATGTTTTGTTCCGTAATGATCATGATGCAGTGGAAGCAAATTTCCTAAAGGTCTGTTGCTGTTTGAATGTGTCACATGGCACAGGGTGCGTGTGCTATTCATCATCTGCTACTGCGCGCTCCACCTTCTTTTCTCTTGCATGATGAATTTACTTAAAGTGATCAATTGCTTTTCCTCGATTGAAAACTTTGGGACGCAGGTTTTGCAGGATTTGAACTGCAAAGCAAAAAAAAAAAAAAAAAAAAATACTAGTGGAATTAAACAAGTTCAATCTCGTCAAACTTATCCTTGCTACTGCATAAGATGAGGAAGATTGAGAAGGAGAAAGTAATTGGAAAAAATAAAACGTTGAGAATTGACGGTTCAAGGTTTTTCCTTGTCCCACTTTTTTCTATCGTTCTACTTACTTTTTTAAACGAAAGAAACATAAAGTACTTATTTAATGATACTGTACTTTCAGAGTAAATTAGGATGTCACTGTTGGTTGGTGACGGAAATTGTCTAATGAATATATAAGCTTAAGACTATTTTATTTATTTTGTGAGGTGTGAGGAAAATTTTATTTTTTGGATTGCTGTGACGTGAAATTAACTGTGAATTAAACATTAGACTGCATTATTATAAAAAGAAACTCATCTCACTTTGTAATTTTAAAGATTATCGAATCCATTTTTGTATCGTGTGCTTAACTGTACATTCTCTTTAATGCTGTCGGATTTCTAGTTAGTTTTGCTTATCAAACACCTGGCTTTTGAGTGTCCTTGTGGGAGCTTTCAGCCAAACCTCAGACGACAAACCTAAAGCCATCATCTTCAAACATGATTTCTATTTTTTGGAGTTTTTGGCATTACTTCAAACATGGCAGTCAATTGAACTCTTAAAAAATGATTGAAAATGAAATTGATGTTTTATTTTTTAATTGGGATTTAAATTTGTCATTTTCCAGTGGCCAAACAACAAGATTACGGTAATAAATCATGATAAGAGAAAGTTGCAAAGTAATAAAGATGACAATCTTCACTTTTCTCTTTAATCTTACATTTGTTATCCGCCACTTTTTTCATCTCATTAAGGGGCATAATGAGACATTCGGAGATGACGCTTCGTCAAATGACCACCCTTGAATGCAAAAGCGTGTAATTTAAATTCATTTTCAACTTTTTCTATTTTTTTAAGAGTTTTCTTTTGTTATTTTTAATCTTTAGTTTTGTTTCGAGCACAAATTGCATTTCTTTATTCGTGTTATGTCTCGACCTCTTTCTTTTCTTATTTAGAGGGATTAATCTTCTAAAGTGATTCGTTCCTATGGTTACCGTGAAGGATGCAGATGCAGTAAGCATGATCTTTCACTCCATGTCAGCAGCCACTTTGGCCCCTTGTGGGAACGGGGCGAACCCCTGTACAGTGAAAACTCATTTAAACACACAACTGCATTAAACAAAGGAATTATTTCATTTTCAAAACAAACCTATTCGACTGCCTTTAAGGCTCGAGCGGTCTTTTCTCGAGTCACATTTTTCAATTTGTACTAACGAAAACGCATTTCAAATATGACTCGGTCGAATCAGCAAAGCAAGTCGAGCTAATGATCCTGCATTTCACATTACTCCAAGCCTGTGCCTTGCATATTTTCATGTAAAACCACCTTTCTTTTTCATGTCTAATATACTTTTATTTAACCAAATCTTAGAAACTATAGATTGGGGGGTGGGGGGGGGGGGCGGGAATATTTTGCGATTCTTATTTCTAAGAGAAGACGTTCAAAATAATGTATACAAGATAAATTATTTGAAGTAAGAAGAAAAGGAAAAGGTGAAGAAAGTATTTCAACGTATCGTGAAATGGGTTAGCGTGTTGGTGATGCATAGATTTATTATTGTTGTAAATTTCTTGAGTGTAATATCGTTTCATTCATAGTCAACAATGTGCTTTTATTGCTATCTCACTCATTTAGCCGCAACAATTAGTGTATTTCAAAATGCAGCAAAATTGTAGCCATTTCGAATGAATTTAGTGTACTGGTAATAAGAATAATAAAAGGAATAAATGTTGTTTTCATGTTTTCGAGTCGTTGAAGCAAAGTTTGGTCGGTTCAACCTCCTTGTATGTTTTGACCCATTTCGGGTCTTTTTAATGAATTTTATGATGGCAGCCTTATTGCAATAGGCCGGAACCGCAAGTCGGTGAGGCCTCGCTATTCTTCCTCATTATGCGTGGGAGGTAGGAGCAATTTGGGGCTGTAAACATTCTATTTAGCAGCGAGCTAATTTGGATTCTCGTTCGCCACCCACCACCTTCAATCCCCTTTCTCTTTCTCTCTCTCACCGCAGACACAATTGCGTGTGCCGGAGGACGTTAGAAACGCCCTCGACGGCTTCTTTGCTATCTCTCCTGTGGTCTCGCTTCGAGTGCCGTTGAAGGTAGGCTAAGCACTGCAGTTTGCGATGACGGCAGAGCCAATTTGCAACCAACCAACTATATAAAGCGTTGATTTCAAACAGCTAATTAGGAGGCAGGGGCTGTGATGCGAAACTCTTTGTGGCAATATGCGCACGATCTGGAGAAATGCGGGGTCCTGTTATGTCTCAGGCAGTTGCCATTAGGTGAACTTTTCGTCGAAAGAAGCTCGCCGAGATGTGTCACTTTTTATCTCGGCGTTTGCGCCTCATTTAACTGTGAGCGAGTCACTGCAAACAGTCAAGATTCGCTACTCATCCTCGCTGCAAAAATGTAAATGAAGATTGGGCTTTTGTTTGCTGTTGAATTCTCAAATTGCACCTTGTGCGAGCAATCTAGATTAAAGTTGACTACGCGTACATCAGCAAGGATCGCTCTCTAAACTTGTTACAGTATGTTGCGTCGCGGTCAATACACATTTTGTGTAAACTGAAAATGCAAAGGAACATCTTTACATTTTGTGGTGGGTACACACCAGGCGTGATCCACGTCACAGAGGCATTGCGTGATCAAATTTATAACGTCACTTCCGATTCGTATTGAGCAGAAACTGATATTCAAAGTACACTTGTCTCAAGTGCTTTTGCGATTGCGGCAATTGCAACCAATTGCAGTAAACAACAATGTGGTATTACAAAGTTGTCATAATTTGCGTCTGCTCTGATTGGCTGAAAGCAGGGCGAATTCGCATTCGCAAGTTGGTACTGCTTCGCGATTTTGTCTTCAAAATTGTCTGAAAATTTTGCTTCGCAAATATATTGTACCGTATTGTACAAGTATTGCAAGGGGTTTTTAATAAACGTAAAACTAATAAGGCCAGCAAAGTTAAATTTTTGATGTGAAAATAAAAATTCAATTTCTCCTTCTCGTTCTCCCTTCGGAAAACTGTTAATCTCGTTTTCTTGCGCTTAAGGATTGATACCTACTTTGATTTGATTGGAGTATTTGGGATGAGACGAAGCAGAAGCCAAGTGAACGTAACTTGATTAATAAGCGAGAGAGTGAACGATTTCCTTGTCTTCTCATGTTATATTCATGTTTATGAAGTTGATGACAACGGTTATCTTCACTCGGTTACCGGCTTAATTGACTGTGGGTTTGTTTCGAACAAAGACTTAATCGGATATTTCGAGGTGCTCGACCGGCACACCGAGCACTTTGGTCTCGGCATTGGGCCGGATATTAAAAACTATTCGCTCTCATCGTGAAATTTAAAACGCGCGTTATAATTAACCGATTGCAATTGAGAGTAAAATTCCCAAAATGTTAAACATTCCAAAACTGTGCGCGGAATCGGTGGGAGCCTTGTAAATGTAATTAAATTTGTTAAGTCGAATATGCGAGCGAATAAAAGAGAGAGAAAAAAAAAAGGAATTTCGAGTAGCCTTAGAGAGTATGAGAAGTAATTAACAGATTGCTCGGCTCAGATAAGATTGTACCGATTGATTCGTTCTTCACACCGATGGCTTTGAGGCAAACGCTCGCAAGTTAATGACAAGAAGAAACGTGATAAGATTTCAGTCTCGTCTTTCTCGTTTCAATGCGGCAATTAAGGAGCATCCATTGCTCCTATCTTTGCTGTCTTTATTCTTAACTCGAGTAATTTAAACTAAATATTTATTCTGTAACTAGGGCTTTAAATAAATAAACACTTTATTTTACAGATAAACTCGAGATTTGATTTAAAGTAGAAAAAAAAAAAAAAAAAAAAAAGCGCTGAGCTCTGAGCAATGTCAATGTGCAAAGTTAGCGATCTTCGTATTACTGCACTACCAATTGAATTTACTTGTAAGATGAGTAAATAGACTCTCAAGTTTAGATAAAGTGTGGAATGTAGTTTCACTGCTAGCAAACTTTTCTATCAATGATCAGTCTGCATCGACTTTCAAATCAGTGCCATCTAGTATCAACGTGTGAAGTTATGTAGAGTTAGAATTTTTTTTACTTACTTCTGAAAGATTATTATTATTATTACCATATTATTATTTTGTATCTTGTAAATTCGTCACAGCCAAAAAGCGTTTCATCGTTTTCTTTCGACTTCATAGTCAGAATATTATCATCATGTAAAAAAAAAAAAATTGTGGTATAATTTTTAAAGTAGTTCTAATTCATGTGGTATGCAGCACATCGTTTTGAATATTTATAGCGTTAACAAGTTACATCGTTTCCACAACTCTTCGTTTGACAATATTAGTTTAAATTGATAGATAAAAGCTTCTCGTTTTACCATTTCACCAAACGTACCTAAGTGATCGATGAAGGGAAAGGAGGTGGGGAGACGGGAGATAGAGGTGTACATGGATGTGGATGTAGATGTGGGTGTGGGTGTGTAGGTGGCGCTCGTTCTGCTTGCTCCGCTTCTCTTTGCAACGCCTTTGGAGCAAGATGATCCTCTTTTGGGAACTAAGCTCGCCCGCTTTATCCTCGGCCCCCGTAATCTGGGCACAAAGGGTGACGTTATCGCCGATTCAAACCCACCTCATCCATCAAAAGCAGTAGCAGAACGCTGGAAAAATTGATTGAGTTTTGCGCACAAAAGACTTCATTTTTCAATTTTTTTTTAACCAAACACTTTCTTTCCACTACGATCACAAGATTGTGACGTGTCATTTCTTCTTTATTTACAATTGTGCATCAGTCATTGACCTTGAAAAGCAAAAAAAATAAAAAATAAAAAAGTTAAATTGAACATGAAAACTCATACTTGTAATTAGAAAATTTGAAAAGCGAGGAATTTTAATCCAACTCGAGGCTACGAGTCTACGGCTGTACTGTAATAAAAATAATTGTCCATTTCGGATTGGACCGAAGACCGAAAGTTTGGTGTACAAGAGTTATTGACACAAGAGTCGAGGGAAAAGGGTCGTTTAATTGTTATCTTGTGGTTTGTTTCTTTGAGCCAGTTAAACAACACTTGTGTGTCCATTTCGAATGATTAGCTTTCCAATGTTTGTTCTTTCGACTTCGTTTTCTTTGTAATCTGTCCCTAAGGGAAAGATGAACAGGTCGTCAGCCTTTCAAATTCTTTTTCCCATTTTTTCTTTTTAACTTTTTTTCAAATGACTGGAATGAGCGAGCGAGGAAAAGCAGTCTTCATTTCTCCTTAGAGACTGCAGCAATGCCTTCGAAACGCTCTTTGGAACTAAGGTGAGGAAAGGTGATTCTCTAATTAATTAATTATTTTATCCTTTAACCCTTCTATTCAGGTTTTTTTTTTTTTTTTTTTTTTACTCTCTCTCTCTCTCTCTTTTTTCCTCTTTGACTGTGTGTGAGGTTTAGGGGAATTGAGAAAGTAACTGATTTTTTTTCTCTTTTACTTTAATGCGAAAAGAAAAGACTGTGATAAGTTATGATTCATGATGTAGGTGAGAATTCACTTTATAAATCATGACACCAGGAACTGATTTTAGAATGGATAAGAGTTGAAATGATGGATTTCAATCTTTGTGTTTTTTTTTTTTTTTTTTTTTTTTATTTATTTATTTCGTGATCTAAAACTGGTTTTCAATCACTTTTAAAACCATCATTGAAATAATGACGATTAATTAATCAAACTTTATTAAATTTTTTCATCTTGTAAAAGTGAGTTTTAAGCTAAAAGCTTAAAGGCAAAATACGAGCTTGTGGAACTACCGGTAATTTAATACTTTATTTTATTACGAAGAGTTTTGTCAGATCGTTGAACCAGGGATCCTCACGCTGAAAGGTTTTTAAGTTTTGATTTTTTTCTGTAATTTACTGTTCAATTGTTTAAAAATTGTGAAAATATTAAATTTTAAACCAAAATTTACTACCGTACTTTCTAAAACCCAGACGCTATATTCTAGTATTGGTCAACAGTTAGTAATAAAAGTAAAATAAAAGTGATAAAACCAAGACCCCTGGCACAACAGACTCTAGTTTAGCACCACTGCCTCTGGGACGACATATTAGTGACTGGGCAACTAGGGGGTGATACTGTATGGAGTGGTATCACTACGTCAGTGCATCAAATTTGACGCGTGTAAACATAGCGCTTCACTGCCAATCCTTAAATAAAATAGAAACAGTACTTTTTAATTGCATTGAAGCCTTCAGAAACACCTTTTTTTTACGGTAACTTGGAAAAAATTAAGATGTAAAAAATTGCAGGTCACTTGTAAGCAAATCAAATAAATTATCAGATGGGAGAGTGATAAGGAAAAAGCGAAAACGTAAATGAATAAAAAAAGTTAATAAGGGAAACAAAACTTGAGAAAGAATCGACCTTAACGTGACGCCACGGAATGAAACAGTAGCTAATTAAAATTAATTTGGGTGCATTTAAAATTCTTTTACGACAAAAACAAAACCAGGAACACAGTTTTTGCATTCACTTCCATGTTTTATATAAAGTAATGTAATATGGATTATCTTAAGCTCAGTGTTGTTGAGTACATTGACTCATCTGTATGCATATGGTGATATCATCCATCCATCCATCCACTTTGAAACCTAAGAGGCAATTTTATTGGAGATTGGGACTCTTGTTTGCATTGTAATTTTCGTAGCTCCAATCTGACTGTGCCGTTTAATTTGACGGACGTGTTTTTATAATACTTATATTTTTGTATTTACAGTTCAGCAAACAATTTTACGCGAACGTCGCATGCGGAGTCGCTGAAGATTTCCAATGTAAGTTACGCTTTATTTAATCCTTTGCGTTGGAAAAAAGTTAAGGGTAAGGGGTTTAGAGTGGGTTCTGGGTTGTAATCCCTCGTACCCGGTGTTGGAGATAGGATTAATTGCACAGCCGTGCGATACAAGTCGTATCAGATAAAAGCCATTAATGTAGAAAACTAATCACTTAGAGTGAGTGTAAAAGAGGTAAGGGTGCTTTTATAGTGCAGTTATCAACGTGGTTTTTACTAGGCGTGGTTAGTGCTACCAATACGGATAGGGATAGTCTACTTCGATTTTTTTTATCTTTCTCTGTTGACGGGGTTGAATTTGGATAATGTCTTGTATGTTGTTAATAGATCATTAAATGTTTTTACTTCAAATTTCTTTTATTTTAATGGCTATATCGTAAATTCGTTGATTATGTGTCGATTTGGAGTGCTTCGATACTCGAAATAATACAATTTTATACTGGTTTGAGAGTCTTTTATCCAAGATTAAACACTGCAGGAAAGCCAAACACAAGATGTGTTTGGTAAGTGGCAAAAAAAACAAAACAAACCAATTAGCATTGCTTAAATTAAAGGAAAATCACAGAAAACTCAATGGGCGTGCAGAATGTTTCACAAAGTATTTTTTGTAAAAATGGAAATTAAAAATAATTGGCATTTAACCAAACATTGCAAGAGTCAACGAACCAACGAATTGTTTTATTATTACGGTATTTATAAAGTATGCCAAGAGATGGAAAAATAAAAGACTGTTTCGAAACGAAAATATCGAATTTTATTTCACTTGCTATTAAACTCACTTACGACACGTCCCCTTTAGGCCTTTACACACCTTTCCCTTCGTTTCACTTGCACACCCACACTACACACCCTTCATCTCATCTCTTGCATTCTTGCACTTTTCTTACCTAGATTCCTCTAAAGACACATGGCTCATTTAATAATCTAATCTGGAGCACAGTTATGCAAAATACTTGTAAGGCGACAGAATTTTTTTCTGTCTCGTGTCGGAGCTAGGTGGTAATAAAGCGCTCTTCCCAAGCCATGTTGTACACCGTTCACAGCTCAATGTTTTTCACAGAGTTTTCAAGTACGTTGTAAACACTCGTACTTGTCACTCGGATACGTTTTATCAACGCTCTTAGCCAAATAACTGTTGCTATGTGGAATGTTGACTTGATTTTCATTTTTTATATTATATTATTTTATTTTATTTTTGATTTAGTACATTAAGGTGAAGATGAAGAGTTGGTTTTATATTTTATAACCTTAGAAAACTCGTTATTGGACTTTTGGTTTTAAACTTTGAATTGCTATTTATTTGGTGCGAGTTAAAAATTTAGCTCAAAATGGCTGTAAACAGAATGAATTTTTCATTCATTCTGGGTTATTGGAAGAAAAGTTTACTCTAGCGCCAACGCCATTAAAAATCATCGAATTTTGGATTCAGGTCTCTTAAACCTGCTATTACCAGTCATAGGTAAACCCAACTTGAATAGGAAATTTTTTTTTGCTGATTAACATAAATTATTTTTTCTTCTTGAATTTATGCATATTCTAGTAAACTAACAAGTAAGTTCTGTTCTGATGTAAAAAATTATTAATAGTAAAGTTATAACCCTTGAAATTTTTTTTTTAACCTTAAAACCCGGTGAGATTTTTTTGGTTAGGTTGCCTGGTATAACTGAGGAGGGATTTCAATGTTTTCAGTGTGTAGCGTTTGACGTTTGGCATTTTCCCTAGAAGGGGTAACACCTGAGAGGGGGACGATATTATTAGAATTCAATATGCGCACATTAGTCTGATTAACGTCATTTTGACGTCCTTTTTGAGACTTGATGTTTCTCATAAGTTAAGGGGTGAAAAAGGCGTTTAAATAACGTCCTTTTTTTATGTTAACAACATTATAATATGATGTCAATTTTTTAAGTCTTGCTATGTAAAAAAGTGGGATAACCCGACATCGTTTTAATGTCAGGATTTCCAATTTTTAGATTAAAAGTACGTCAATTAGACATATTTGTGCGCATTGGGAAGTATCGTACACTTTGAAATTTCTGATTTCGAATTCAAAGAAACCACAAAAAAATCAGATATAAACGACGTCGATAATGGTCGATTCAATAAAAATGTGTAACATTCTAATACTGCTGAATTGCTGACCCTTATGATCGAGTGAGAATCATTCAACGAAAAACAGCTGATAAGGCAACGGTTGGGTTCGTGGTCACACAAATCAAACGAGCGTTCATTTCCTTTGCAATTTCTTCTTTGGTTTTTTTTTTCTAGAAATAAATAAAACGGAATATTTTATTCGGTACAAAATAAAAATCCAAGTTGAGCATTGTGACTTGGTTGACATGTTTTTTATCACCTGGCTACTTGACAAGTGACACTTTTAAGACCAAATTGGTATTGGGAAAACATGTTGAAGGATCTTTTGTTGGTCTGGGAATTCTTGCCAGATGGTATTCCAAGCAAACACACGCAAAAGTAAAAGGACGAATCAGAAAAGTGTTGACTCTTAACAAACAGCGATGGCTGTCAACATTGGATTGGCCACACACACATTTGATCTTTGTCATTGCAACTTTTTTTAATGGTATAAAAAAATCTTAACTCGAGTCAGCACGTACTTTGGAAATGATTATTTGTTTCTTTTTTTTTTATTTCCTAGGTGTGTTTTGATTTTTTTTATTTTTTTTTCCTGTACTATAATATTAGAAGCTAGGAAATTAGAGAGGCGGCAAACAAAAGCCAGTGATGATGATTTTTTTTTTTTTTTTGTGGGTTAAGTGTAATGTGGAAAAGCAAAAAAGAAAATTGTCATTTGTTTATTTTTTATCTTTGACGTCACTGGGTTTTAGCATTGCAAATAACTTTTGGCTCGACGTTTATGCGCTCGCAGTTACAATGGCTGCACTTGGCCTTTCTGGGTCAATCGAAATCTTCTCTATTCTGGTGATAAAGGATTTTTTTTACGATGGCAGTGGGACGTAAACAAAAAAAAAAAAGATATTAAAATGAAAGTGTGTGTGGAGAGAGGAAGGGCAGAATAAAACTCATTCAATTTCTTGTTTTTACTCGCACAGTTTCATTTTCATCATTTCTAATGAAAGAGATTGTATTTTTGATGGGTTTTTATTGAACTCTTTGGAGTGAAAATTCTCATCTGCTAATAGACCAGTTGACACAGGACTCGGGAGTCTATCTCTTAATGAATAACAGTTAAAAGGAATTTTTTTTTCCTTACAGTATTTCTTAATGTTTAATATTTTTTTAATCTTTTTTTTTTTACTGACCTCATATTTTAGGAACATCAAAAACATATTAAAAGTTCCTTATGTGAGAAAAGCAGTGAAAAGAAAAAAAACTAGCAGCAGCAAATGACTATTTGCGAGGGCTCATTAGGAATAATAACAGGGACAATTTGGTCAATATCAAACATTTTTCACTTCTCGTTACCCCAGTGTCTCGCAGTGACAAATGGAAGTTGGCATAAGCGAAACTTAAGTACAAATCAAACTTCTATTTCCTCGTTGTAAAGCAATAGATGGCATTAGAGCAAACTGTTCTCCCTCACTGAATCTTCCTGTCCTTTACTCGTGACTCTAGAATGACAAGAGACAGCGCAAACCCTCCATCACTACAACTGAGGCCATCAGTTTCAGTACGTGTGTAGAAATCTAGTTCTTCGATCAGAAGAAAAGTACTTTTTTCTTATATTTATTGCTGGTTTTTCTTTCTTCTTGCAATTAGGATTTAGCGAGATGAAATTCCTGACGTGATTTGATAACTTTACTTCAATTTATTTTTTCTTTTTATTAGTTAAATCTCACAAATGCACCTCAAATATTAACAATTATCTACAATATAAACAATCAGAAGATACAAGTAGTCACGATGCAATTAATCAATGGCAACACACAACATGCACGAATTTTTCATACGGCAAGTAGGAAATGTGATTCGATGAAACGTTTCATCCCTCACAACAACCGGTCAGATTCACCTCCGGATTTCCGATCGTTCGACTGTCGGTTTACGTACCTTTCTTTCCTGCTGTCTGTGTGCATTGCCAGTTCCGCCTATGCTTTTCAAGATGACAACAACTTATAAACGATAATTTGCCAATTAATATTTACTGCCTGCTAATGATCCCATTAAGATGGTTTTTAATGGAAAGAATAGCATCATGTTTCGTGATTGACATGTTTCCCTGCTTTAATATTCAATTAATATTGAATAATTCAACGAGGGGTAATTTAAGTCGACGAGGATAAAAAATAGAAAATACATATGGATTGTACAGCTTGAGTACAGTGTGAAGGTTGTTGCGAGGAAATCCATTATCAAAATGTTGGTACAAGCTGCGTTCGAGTCCATGGGGTGTTCTTGGTCTTTTATAAGGCGTAATTTTTTCCATCACTTTTCTCTCGCTTTTTCCTCATTTACTCGTGTGAGGTTTGCCATCGAGAGCTCGAGGAAGGAAACTCGCGCTTGGCAAAAGCTCACCAGAGGAAATTGCTGTAAGCCACCTTCAACACTTTGACTCGCACATTGAGAGCCTCCATGGTGATTTGCTGAAAATCGCCAAACTTGTTAAATCCTTTTGCGTGCTTTTAATCTGGAACCAACTTTGGATCTCAATTAAAAAAATTTTCAACATCTTCGTGGTGAAGTGAACTTGAGCTTTAAAGGTCAAGTGAACCGAATTGGTTTATTATGAAAAATGAATAACCTTATCATAAACATTAATTAATCGTCACCAAATTAAGTTTTAAGCCTTTAAATTTTATGTAAAATTATTGCGAAAACATTTTTGCATTAGTTGCGGCTGACTTAAAAATCTTACATGTGTCGACATGTCTGGTGTGCATTGTATTCTGCCATTTTTAATGTTGAGGTTTTATCACTATCTATGATTAAGCTTGGAAGTACCAAGAGCCGTCACATTCCCAATAAACGATTGCGAAAGGATTTTCGTGATCATTTTACATACAATTTAGGAGGTTAAAACATCTTTTGACGACGATTAATTTTTCACAATAAACGAGTTCGATTCACTTGATCTTTAAGCTAAGTTTTGCAAGTTGAGTATCTACATTAATTTCTCATTTGTAAAATTTAAATCGACTTTTCTTTAAATTTTGTAAACTATGCTACGGTATATTTGATTTTAAAAATAGTCTCGAGGCTTTCATGATAACTAAAATAAAATAGCAAAAAATTTAGCATGAGTCACTAACTTACTTCACTGCTCTCGTTATGTAAATTTAGATTGACATTAGGTTACAGTGAACGTGAAACCAGTATCAAGTATTCATGTGCAAAATGCAGGATTAAATTTCACCAATCCACTTAAAACTTATTATAAACTTGGTGTTTTTTTGTCATTATTGTTTGGAAAACTGAACCGGTCCCACTGGAAGGCATTCGTGCTCGCACCGGAAGCTAAATAGAGTACCCGAACATTGCCAGCTATTTTAGTGGGTTTGTCCTCGATGTTGATCAAATCGATTTGATGAGAAAATTAGGGACAAATTAAATGTGCTAATTTCTCCTCGTTGCATTGCGTGTCATTTTGCCTTTTTTAACAGAAAGTTGTTTATCGTGTTTATGTTTATTCCACAAATCAATAAAAATTTAATCTGTAAATATTGTTTGCATATATTATGAAAATAATTATTTAGGTAAATCGATATACTGTACCTGTACGTAGATTTTCAATTTACCATATTACGTGCGATGTGGCTGTCTGACTTTTCACTGTCAAAATTGTTTTCCATTTCATACGGAAGATATTAAAATATTTAAGCTGTTTTCTTTTGTTATTGCTTCTTCATTATTAACGTGTAACGACAGTAACGCCACCTTGTGATCAGACAACAAAACAATATAATGCATTTGATGCGGTATAAAAGAGCAAAATTCTAACATTTAAAACCAATATTTTTTTAATTTACACGAGCTTTCTATTTATTTGCAAACACAAAAATATTTTCTTACCTTAGACAGTTTTTAATACTTTTATAGCTGAAAGCATAGATATAAACAATTCGCTGGGGGCATTGTATACCTGAAGCCGAAGGACACCTTCATGAATTATAGATGTGCGTGTACAGAGCTGCACCGATTACTTTGAGATTTTTTTTCTTTTACCTCTAGTATGAAGGGAGACACCTGTATGCTAAACAGGAGAATCTCCTACCCTTGATAATTTGTAGCTCGAGGAAAGAAAGTAGGCAATAAATGCGAAGGGAAGGAGAACGTCGTCTAATGTATCATTAAGAGATAGAGATTCCTCAATCATTGCACTAACATGTAGGTCTTCAATCGCAATCCGATCTTACTGTACTGTATGTCTTACTGATTTAGCTTCACATTCGCATTAGGAAATGTAAATGTAATTGTTTTTAAAATTGCTGTTTCTATGGATTTCATTACGGTTTCAGTGTGATGCCGGGGTATTTTTCTTAAATTAAAAGTGGGATTTGACTTAAAGATGAGATTTTTTTGCTTTATGTAAATAAGGATTGAAGATATAAAATGTACGGTAATTATTTTATTCTTAACAAACACAAAAAGAATTTTTTTTTTAAAGTAAGACTTTAAAATGTATTGTGATGATAATTTTGAATACTAGTATTTCCCTGACTCAGCATTTACAATCGCAGCTTTGAATTTGGTTCATTTAAGATTTAGGCTTTAAGAAAAATCTGTGTCTCCCGAGGTGTGTGGAGTAAATCTTAGATAAATATAAGTCGACAGTAGTTGGCAAAGAAGGACTGAAAGGGAACAAATGCCTATCACTGTCGAATGCCGGGGAGAAGGATGGCGAAGAAGATATACAACTCGGAGCCAGTCTATAATTCGTCACCTCGATCTTTTCTATTGTGGCCCCTGCAGCCAAGCACCGAGTCCAAAACCCAATCGCTTTTCAATCAGCTCGAAACCTCTCTCAATTCTGGCTCGGATATCACTCATCGGGTATTATGTAGCGAGACGTGCAATTCTTGCGTGACACTTACGAATCGCAGCAATGAAACGAAGGGACCTTTTGCCACTTGGCAATACAAATCCACCTACTGTACACAACTATTGCCATCAATTCTTGCGGATAATATTACGAGCTTCTATTCGCTCTATTTATTCTTCGTTTTCCCACAATTTTATTTACACTCGCACAAATGTAATTTTTCTTTTCTTTGATCGTTCGAGTGACAAAGAGTTGTTTTAATGATTCCCGCGAAACCACTTGGCTTAATGGAAAGTGGAAACGAATGATAATTAATGGATCAGGATATAAACCACCCTCTTGTGTCAGTTACAATTCAAACATATTTACGCATTAAATTCAAAATAAAATAGCCATAAATACAACTATTATAATAGTTGTATTTATGGCTATTTTATAATACTTAAACAACCAAAATAATACAATTAACAGATGGCGCTACAGCTGTACAGCATTATGTAATGAAAGCTGAGAAAGTCATGACGGTTAAAAGAAAAGAAGTAGTAGCAGGTGAAAGCCTAGTCATCGTATAATTTGATAGCGCCCTTATTAAGTCTGCAATCTACTTTTTTTTCTCTCTTCGAAGCGCCAGTTGAGCGTCCACAGCACCGATTCTCGAGTGGCGATTGGTTTCTTGGTTGAAACCTAATTAAGGCATCTCTCTGTCGGCCTCTCATTTCTGGCCCCTAATGCGCCAGAATGTTATTGGTGTTATCACTTTCTTCGCTTTTTGAAGTTACAAGACGAGGATGGGATAATTACATAGTTTTTTTTTTTTTTTCTTTCTTCTTCTTCTTCTTCTTCTTCTTTGGATTTATGTTAAACACCAGGATGGCGAAGAATAATAAATTTTTTGTCGAATTACATTCAAAGCGAAGAAAAAGAATCGAATGCCAGGTTTTTATGGAGTTTAATTACAACACGAAGATAATGATTTAGTAATGTATTAGTATAGAAACGTAAGTCAATTTATTTAAGTCGATGCAATCGTAATGCAAATCAGTTTTCAATAGCCCGAGTTGCACCCAGTGGATTAATGAAGCAAATCTTGGTTCCCTCGATAGATATTGCCATTCTCCGAGCCTTTAGATGCAGAATTACGACCTTAATATGAAACGAGTTTGCTAATTGCTCGTCAACTGAACGACCCGCTTTTATATTCCTAATGATTCCGCTTTTGTGTAACCACAAACCGAGAATCGAGGGTAAAGTGTTTGCATTTCTGCTGTGGCGTATGGGAAAAGGACATCTGTCGTCGACTTACACAAGAGATGACGATTTGCGAGCGGGTCAACTTTTGTCAAACAAGGAATTTGCTTAATTGATGATGCAAAATTCTGTGCAATGCAGTTTTCAAATTCTTTCTTTTGATTTGTTTAATGCATTTATATAGCCCTTACTAATGCCTTTTTTTCTTCTTCGAGTTTATTTATGTTTTTTATTTCTTTAACTTTACAAAAAGGATGGCAACGAAGTGGAAAAATGGAACAGATGCTTCGGAAGAATAATAAAAACAGGGGAAGTGATGTATATAAAACCAGAGTTAGGGGAATGGGGAGAAAGTGTCAAAGCAATGATCGAGCGCATCACGTTGAATAGTAATGGAAGAAATGCCTCTAACTGCAAGAGGGGGAGATGAAATTAAACATCCCTTGTACAAAATCAACCATGGATGGACATGATGGGCAAAACCCCAAGGAAAACAAAGAACAGTGTTTTCCACTCGACTGGGGCGAACGGGGACAGATTGGTACACCCCCAGGAGAAGTTGTAGGGTCTAGATGAGATTGGGAGGAAGAGGGGGAGAGAGACACTTGATTTCCAAACCCTCTGTCGTGTAAAGTTTCAATGGTTATCATGAGACTTTTTTTTTTAAGGAAAATAAAAAGTGATGCATGATACTGTGACTTTAAATTGCTCTCCGGGGTAACCAATACGAGTGACTTATTGGCAGCTTAAACATAACTTAAGTCAAGATGGAACATTTCTTAACGTACGGTACTTTACAACAGAAATTAAAGAAATATGTTTTGTTTTTGCAGATATTTGGAAGACCGACTAAAAATGGCAGTTTGTGTGCGGATGGCTTGTAATTTGCATCACTCGCCACTAAAAAATAATGGCATTCATTTGTTGTTTGTTGCGTTCACACTACTGTCAGCAATTGAAGGTGAGTGTATAATGTTCTTGGAAAAGTAAATTTCATACTAATTCTCATTTTTGACCTCAACCCTCGAGGTGTTTGTACGCATGATCTCTGTTATTATACTGTATAGTAGCGAAATATTTTTGGAATGACTGTACTTAGTAAAATGAGATTGTCGAATGGAATTCAGGCAGATGTTTTTCTAATACGAATTTTATTTCAGTACCGAGAGTAAAATCATATTTAATTACGATTTCTCTAAAAAAAATTATCGTTATTTTTTTTATTATTTTTATTATTATTAGTTGCGTAATAAGAAAAAGTGTTGATAAAGACACGAAATGTTCGGTTCAGCTCCCCCTAGGTCCATTTGCGGTTTCATAATTTAAGAAGGGACGAGAAAGAGAGGGCTGTAATCACTTTTCTCATTGGAGGCCCATTAGTAATTTGTCATAAAAATGTGTCTAATAAATCAGATGCGCAATGTATTATATTATTTTTTTCTCCCGCTGAAAAGTTTTTCATTTTTATTTATTTTTTTTCAAAATGTACATAATAATAGCAGACCTCAGTTTTCAATTTACACATTTTGCTGGAAGCGAGAAATAAGAAGGGAAAAAAAAAGCGGAAAATTAAATTTTTTCCCGTTTAAATTAAGCTGAAACACCTGACATTTTAAATTTAATGTTGTGTGTTTTTAATTTTTACTTTGTGTGTTCCCGTTGTAGCGAGGTTTGCAGTGAAAGTTTTAATCTGGTTCTGCCATCTACTGACAAAAAAAAAAACAACAAAAAAAAAAAAAAAAAAAAAAAAAAAAAAAAAAAAAAAAAAAAACCCAAAAATGATTCAAAATCTCACAATAAAAATTTTGGGTTAAAGATTTAGCTTCAGTTAAATCATTCTATTTTTAAACACAATAAAAAAAAAAAAAGATTTGATTCCTATTTGGTTTTATTATGGACGTCTTAAAAGTACTTTTACTTTGCGACTCTAGATTGTGCGGGCGTTGCAAAATGAATGACATTGTTGCAATTTAATCACCAGATACTTTATTGTAAATTTACCAGTTTCCAGCAACTGTCTGTTTATGACTTAAGCTCTGAACAGCTGCACTTCTTGTCTATTGGCATCAATTTATCGTACTCTACCGTATTTTTGTTTCTTAGTTAGGTACCGTATTCCTAATTAGTTTATTTTTATTTTATATCTTAGCATTGCAACAGTCGTTTGTAGAAGAACCAGGTGACAAGTCAGTTGTGACAGGTTCGACAGTAATTTTGCCTTGTATCGTCAAAATGAAAATGGGCATGATTCAATGGACGAGGGATAGTTTTGGACTAGGTATCGAAAGAGAAATGAAGGGATTTCCACGATACAAAATGATTGGCACGGACAAACAAGGTAAAAAATATTACTTCATTATATTGAATCAAATTTTGATCTTAGACTATATGTTGTTTGTAGGAAACTATTCGTTGAAAATCGAAAATGTCAAATTAGAAGACGATGCAGTTTTCCAGTGTCAAGTCGGAGCGGCTGATGGTTTTCGTGGAATTCGCTCAAGAAATTCTAAGCTCACCGTTCTCGGTATTACTTGTATTATTATAAATATTTTTTTTATTAATTAACTAATGATTTAATTAATTTTTTTAGTGCCTCCCGAACCGCCAATCATTGTTCAGGGATCGTTTTTGCAAATAACAGCAGGCGTCAAAGTGAATTTAGAATGCGAATCTCTGGGTGGAAAACCAGCTGCAGAAGTACAAAACTGAGAAATATTAAAAACTTACTTAAAAAATAACACTATTATCGGTATGTTAAAATTGTTTTCAGTTAAAGTGGTTCGATGGAAGTGTGGCAGTGAAATCTGGCACCACGGCAGAAACGGAGCAGCTGTCTGATGGTAAACGATACAATTCAAAATTGAAGTGGACCTTCACTCCGACCAAAGAACACGATGGGAAAAATTTTACGTGCATTTCCACTCATCCGGCTCTCAATTCTTACCTCGCTGCCAGTATTCAACTAGAAGTCAGATGTGAGTTCCGTTTTAATTCAACGATACGAAAACAGAATTTAAAATGCAAGTTAATTCGACAGATCCACCAGACGTGAGTTTAACGGTAGATTCGATTAAAATTAACGAAAACGATGAAGTGAAATTTACATGTACGGCCGTAGCTAATCCTAACGAATTAACGTACAAGTGGTACAGGTAAATAAAAAAATAAAAATGTTTGTTTTGTTTTTTGTTTTAATTTAAAATGTTTTATTTTTAGAAACGACGAAGTAATTATGGGAGATTTTACGACGTCGCTCATCATTCCTAAAGTGACTATAGATTTTCACAACACTGCCATTAGTTGTAAAGTGATCAATCCAGTCGGGACCACGAAAAAGACGCATACGCTAAACATACATTGTAATTTAACATTTATAGAAAATTCATTAGAAAATATAATTTATTTTTCTCCTTTCTTTATAAAGATGGACCGAGGTTTAAAACGCCTCCGAACAACGTGCCTGCAGATCGAGGAACTGATGTCACTTTGAAATGCGACGTTGACGGAAATCCGACGCCCAATGTGATTTGGACGTTAGAAAACTCGAAAAAAGTGATAAATTTGAAGAAAACTCTCAAAATTACTAACGTGGACGCAAATAAAGCTGGCCGATATCAGTGCTGGGCCACCGTGACTGGTTTTCCAACACTCGTCGGACAATACAGAGTCCTTCTGAAGGGTAAACGAATTATTGCAGTTTTAATTTAATTTAATTTAATTTAATTAACCAACAAACAATGGTTATTTAGGACCACCCGAGGTGACGGCTGAAAAAGACCAGTTTGGTTTGGAAGGGGAAACCGTTAAAATCACGTGTCCAGTAATATCTGTGCCGCAACCGACACGAGTCGCATGGTCGCACAACGATCGCGAGATCGACGTCGAAAGAAGCGCTCGATTCGAAATGCACCAAGATCCGACCGAAGATGGAGTTAAGAATATTTTGTTAGTTCATCAAGCGGGAGAAGATGATTTCGGCGATTACAACTGCACTGTGTGGAATGATTTTGGTGTAGCTGCAATGGAAATTACTCTACATAAACAAAGTATGGTATTTTTTTTTTTTTTTTTTTTGAAAAATATTTAAAAATAATTGTTGTTTACATTTTTCAGAAAGCCTTTTTCTTATGATTATTCTGGCTGCAGTTTTGGGTGGAATAGCTGTGATCGTTTCGGTCACTATTGTTATCGTGCTCTGCATCAGACGCTATCACAAAACACCAGGTATAAAAAAATAATCAAATAAAAACAGGCATTAATTTTGTTTCCTTCCTATTCCTGCTTCGTATGCTTTTTTTTTTTTTTTTTTTGGGTACCATATTTCTTTACTTTATTTTTACAAACAAATCTACAGCAATGGTTTTATTTCTGTTGAAGATGAAGACCAGGAACCCGAGAAACAGTCTAAAACATCAGACCAGTCTTCAAATGACTCAGATCTAAAAGTGGAGATCAGAACATCATCTTCCATGTCCAACAACGGCAGTGAGCCGTGGGACGAAAACAGTGAAGATGCGTCCAAACAACGTGCGACGAACGGTGGACACGACTTGTATCGATATTCGAACGACTACACCGATTCCCATTTCCCTCCAAAAGTGGTAGCGTATACTATTGTACATTTAATTATTAATTAAAATGTAATTAAATATGTTATCGACAGGAGGCGCACAACAACAATGGATACATTCCGTACGTGGATTACCAGCGGGACTACACGCCGCCGACGACGCTCACCATCACTCGTACGACGAGTCAGTCGTTAGCTAACGGTGTCGGTGTCGACCCTAGGTACCAAGCGGGATATGCCAATCCGTACCTTCGGAACAATTCGTCAAATCTGCCTCCTCCGACTTCGACTTTTACGGTCGGTCGTGCAACTCCAGCTGCCCAAGTGCCCAGGCCTCCCAACGGCAGTCAGTACATTACGGCACCGCAAGTGCCCATCAAACCAGGAACGCTAGCAACTCACGTTTGATGCGTTTTATACAAACTTGAAACAAACAAACAAACAAAGCAGATTTTTGCTAAAAGCTTCTGCCCAGAATTGAAAGGTGGATAAATTGTGCGGTGCCATGTTGCTTCCCATTCTGTTTAAGTTTCAAACCTCATCTCCTTCTATTTACACTTCCAACTTGGCGTTTTTTCAGTTTGATGAATGTTACCAAAGACTCGAGCCAGTCGTGTTGGCGTCTCATCGGAGAAATACAAACTTCAAAAAAAAGGACAATGTATATATACGAGTGTGTACAGTGTACAGTGTACAGCTTGCACTTCTGGCGATATCGTTGGGAAAACAAAAAAACAAAAAAAACAGATTCATAATTTTTTTACATAAAAAAAAGACAAAAATATATATACAAATGATGTACGAAGATGATTAGATTTTTCAAAGAAGACTAAACATCTGAAGATGATTATAAATGACTTTTAGATTTGTTTTTATGTTGTTTTTTTTTTGTTTTTAAATCAATTGTGGAAAATTACACTGTCCAGAGGCGCCTGTGACAATTTCAGAGTAAAATTGAAGCATCCATGTTTTTCATACGCACTTGTTCATTTGCATTTCATTTCATCAGTAGTGATGTCTGATAAGGTCAATACATGTTATTTTGAAATGTTTATTAACTTTATATTTTTATTGTTTTTGTGTAAATACCGTAATTAACTAGTTGAAAAGTGTTTTTTTTTTTGAAAATTACTGATTGAGTTGACCATTTTTTTTTTTTTGTTAGTGCATAATTTATTTCAATCAACTATTCAGGATGCTTCCTTGTATTTTTCACTATATCAATGTATGAAAGACAATTTTTTGTTCTGTTTGGTGTGTGGAGTATTGAGGCTTCCCATACTATTATTGAAAAATTTCCAAATAAAAGTTTTAAAGAAAAAATTTCCGTTACCGGTATCACTTAATTTAGAAATATTTTATGATTTATGTTAAAATAAATAAGATAGGATTTTATTGTTATCTGGTTAATCTCTATTTTAATGGTATTGTTTCATTATCATTACGGTACATTTGTTTCAAATACAGGGTCATCTAAAATGATAGACGGGATTTTAAACTATTATTATTAAAAAAGTATTGAATGTATATACACGTGTGGCATCTTAAAATG
>JAQFZP010000907.1:0-25206 GCA_034695745.1 Geophilus truncorum | reverse complement strand
GAGATGAGTTCGGACGGTTTAAGAGAATAAAACGGTTCTATCGCCTATTGCGAGTGTTCATCATTGCGGCGTTAACATCGTGCATTGCAGTGAAGTTTTGCAATAGTGCCATAAAAATGCATTTCCGTGCACTACAATGAATAACGTTAATAATTAGTTAACTATAACTAGGAAATCAAATCTCCTGTTGTTGAATGACAACGCGGTATAATTTTACTCTGTTTTAATCATTCTGAAAAAAGGAGGGTAATAATTTTAGCTCGCTAGGTGGCAGTCCACACTTATTACGTTACCGGTACGTAATACTCGGATGTTGCGCATCACTTGTGCGTAAGCATTAATTGGCTGGACAGACTGGAATTTAGCCCTTAATCTTCAAGGCATACTCGAAGAACTGGGCAAGAAGAGGAGCCCAAGAATTTAGACATGGCACAATTGGATATCAAGGTATTTTGGTTGAATTTTTTTTTACATTTAAGTCTTAAGTGACGAAATTTACTGTTTTTATTTTTTTTCTCAAAGACGGATAGGGTGATTATGCAATTAGATGTTTATTACACCGATCACTTTCATATTGCATGCGGTACGTTTATTCAAACAGAGAAGAAGGGACCGGGGTGTCACTTCCAATTCCCGAATTCCAAACCCTAGGGTGATTATGCAATTAGATGTTCATTACACCGATCACTTTCATATTGCATGCTGTACGTTTATTCAAACAGAGAAGAAGCGACCGGGGTGTCACTTCCAATTCCCGAATTCCAAACCCTACGTGGAGAAAAGCAATTTAGTAATTAGTTGATGATTTTTAGTTTTCGTTCCGATTGGCGATTTTATTTTTCTGTTTTTCACCAACAGGTGACAATCAACGGACAACCATAGCAAGTCGAGGTAGCTCGAGCTTGGATTAGGGTAATTACACACTGTTAAAGGTTTTTATTGAAGGAAAGCGTTTAAGTGGTGTTTAAAATTTCGTTAATAGGAACTCGTTCCCCTATGCTTGACATTTCAAGTGCCGATTGGGGTGGGCGTGAAGTCGCTAGACAAGCGACGAGTCGAGATCGAGACCTTGTTCCAAGTGACCATTCTCGTCCGAAACAATACGATGGCGTACACTGTGGTTGTGTCCGGCAACGAATCGGCCGCCGATAAAGTTAAAAAAGCCACACTATCGTTTATGGATTGCTTGATGAGCAGCAACACGGTGCCAGTGAATCTGACGATGGAAGTGGAATGTCAACATCACGCGTTCGTAGCCGGACCGCATTTCGGCAAGGTGAATTTGATCAGTCAGCTCACCGGAACGACCATCACGTTCCCAAAAATCGCCGCAGACCTCTGGCAACCCAAGACAGGAACTATTACCATTTCTGGGAGCGTCGAAGGCGTGTACTCGGCCCGACAGAAATTAATCGTATGCTACGATAATTTTATTTTAGTTTTGATGTGTTTAAAAAAATTTTATTTGATTTTGTTAGGGAGCTTTACCTTTGACACTCGCGTTCGATTATAGTGACAAAATCGAAACTGCTGTCATCAACCAGATGATGGACAGGTTCGGGGTTAATATCCTGATCCAGCAGGCCACTAAAAGAGTCATCATTAAGGTATTTGATATGAAAAAAATTTAAATTTTATTATTATTTTTTTGCAAATAGGGCAGAGAGTGTAAAGTCAGCAATTTGTTCGAAGCGCGTCGGTGTCTATTGCGCGTCGAGTTTACCGAACCTTTCGTGAACACCTACGTTCCCGTGGCTTATCATGTGACTGACTATCGGTAGATTAGACTTTGACAGTTTTTCCGCTTTCTTTATTTGCTCATTCGACGTTTCGCAAAAGAAACCACAACTTATATTTTTCTCCTTTTTGTTTTCTCTCAACCAAGGACGAATATGGAAATGGCAGAAGAAGACCAAAATCAGCAGAAAATCACCGACAAAGTATCGGCACCGAATCAACAACAAAATGAAAATATGGAGAATTCAGAAAGGGTTGGCTCGAAGGAGAATTTACTGCAGAATTCGGCATCTGTTCCAATGGCTAAGCGTAAAATAGTTCGCGCCATTCGTCGACTAAAATCGGGCGGAAAGAAACCTGCCTCTGGGTCATCAACTTTCGTTTCTGGAGAAATAGACGAGGAGAAATTAACGGTGAAAATATAAATTAATTTTTTTTTTCTTTTTATTTATTCATGTTTTTTTTTCCATTGTAGTCTGAAGAAGTCGACGACCGAATGTTTGACAGCGAAAAAGGGATTTTGTTACAGCAAATTGATGCGGAATTTGAGCAATTTCAAGGAATGTCTCCGCCAGCGACTCCTAGAGACACTTCTGCTGATAGTGAGAACAACAACGGTGCCTGCGATGAAGAAGGTGGTGGTGACGTGGGAACATCGATAAATATCGCCGATTTGATCCCTCGGGACAGACATCTGGTACATTTCAAATTGGACAAAAACAAACAAAATAATAAGCTTTTAACGTTAAAATTCGCACATTGTAACCTTAAATTTGCTTCTTCACTTTTTTTATTTTCCCACATTCGCTTTTAAAGCAACCCACAGGACATTGGGTATTGATTTACTCTTCAAATCATTTTCTCTTTTTTCAGATATAGTTGCATAATATATTTTACTCTTTATTTGATTTTACACGAAACTAATTTTTATTTTACGTTTTTAGTGTTTCGATAACGCCAACATTGATTCAACAAATGACGGACAAAAATTGGAAAGTTCGTGGCGAAGCATTGCAGAAATTAGCCACTATTATAAGCGAAGCGAAGTTCATAACACCAAACTTGGATGAGATTGGTCGATTCAAACTGGAATTTGACTGTACAGGCTTTGAATATTTGCCAAGCAATTGCAACAGCCATGGGACCAAACTGCACTAAGTACTTTCGAATTTTAGCGCCGGGAATAATTACGTCATTGGGCGACAACAAAGTAAACATTTTTATTATTATTATAAAAAAGTTTAATTTTAATTCATTATTATTTTTTGACATTTTCGGTACCATATTTTGAACGTGGAAAATAGACATTTTTGGAAAATAATAATAAGAAAAGTTGTTTATTGCCACCAGAGCGAGCCATCATCCACTGCCTCGCTCTCTGACTTGACGTTGACTATGCCGCCGCGAATTCTTTACGTCTGGTCGCCAGCGCCACCACCGGGCACAAAGCGACGTGTTGGGTTGGGTAGTCTGAAAACGCGATACAGTAATGGTCGCTAAAATTGCAGTAAACCGGCAGTGAAATAAAATGAGAAATTTTCCTCAAAGTGGCACTCATATGGTTACAAATCAAAGTAGGAAACCAAGTATCACCGAATTGTATCGTTTATAATTGCAGAACATTTAGGTAACTGGAAAAAGCAACATTTTACCCCATTTATACGGACAAGGGACGAGTCATCACGTGACGTTTCGGGAACAAAATGGTCGCCGAGTGGCCGAACTACGACTACGCTGGAAAACAAGAAAATGTTCTTCGATGTCAGGCAACAAGAGGTTACAAATCAAAATATACAAATCGTGAATCATAAGACTATATCGTGAATGATTGCAGAACTTTTTGAAAGTGACATTTCACCATTTTTGATGGACAAGTGACAAGTAACATACAGCGACGGCGCGAAATCCTCAAAAACATTTTTCAACCACATGTCATCGGATATAAACAAATAATTTGCAGTGAATTTTCCCGAAAACTTCATTAGACAGTAAACTAAACAGTGAGTATTTGTTTTTATTTATTTATTTATTTATTTATTTATTTATTTATTTAATTCCGGTATTTTGAACGTGAAAAATAGAAATATTTGGTCAGAAAAAATAAGAAGAAAAGTTAATCTTTAAAATTGCGTTGTGTTTTGAACACCGTAAAGAAATTTTTTCACCCGATTATTTATTACACTTTTTGTAAAGTTGGATTAGTTTGGCAAAAGCGGCATTGGAATGCAGCCAGTGAATCAATCATTTTCTTAATAAATGATTTTTTTCTTACATTTTCACGCGTGACTTAAACACGGACTTACGTTTTAAAGTTAACCGTGGTCGATTGACGCGTTACTTTATGCAAAAATTTTTTTTTTTTTTTTTTTTTTGTGCTGTCAGTGCCTAATTAAGCACGATTATGCGCTTTATTTCTTTTGAAATTGCTGTATTATTATTTTTTTCCAAGACGTTGCATTTGAGATTATGAGACTAATGAATAGAAATGAAGGGAAAATTCTTATTCGCAGACAAAATGCCAAAGAAAAGTTCAAGTGATGCTTTTAATGAAATGAAGAGGTCAGTTTATACTGTCATGTTTTAAACATTAGTTTTTACGTGATTTTTAAATGTAAGAAACAACACAGGACTTGGGGAAAACTTAGTCAACTTTTATTTGTTTTGAAAATTTCAATTTGAATTCGTTGAGTTATTATCAGATATTATCACAAAATGGTATTTATAATAGATGAAACGATGATTTGAACTGTTTTAACTATTAAGTTGCCAGATTTTTAAAATGTCTAATCTGGAAGTATCGATTTAGTGATATATCAAAAATCGATCTGAATTAAATTTTAGCACAAGTAAATGTTAGGATGTTTACATATATGTAATTGCTTTATCAATCAATTGTAACATTAGAATATTTTTTGTTAATTAAGAAAACTTTCTTTTATTTATGATAACTACAATACTTCAGTAAAATATATGGTAGGCATTTAACAGAAGTTGCTATTTTTTACCAATAGAGGACGAGACTGTATTTTTAACGCTAGTTGACCGAGCTATACATGTAGTCACTTCTTCTCATTACTTACATAGAGAATGATAAAATTTTCTAATTTTTTATTATTTAAACACGTTTTAAAAAGTAAAACATTTATTTCGACACTTTTTAGTTGTTTTATACGTCTTGCTTCGTATGTTGTCAAGACAACAGAGAAAAGACTTGATCTGCACAATCGCACTTAGATACTTAAAATACAGACAACCCAAATCCCCTTTCTTTATATTAGATGAAATTTAAAACATTCAAATGTTCTTTTAAAATAAGCCATCTATTTTGAGAGGATATAAAAAAAAAAATTGAGATTTTTTAAAATCCCACGCATTTACATGTCAAATTGACTTCGAAGTCCAAAAAAAATTCGGATTATTTTTGTCCATATAAACATAGGACAAGAAAAAAAGTTTAACCTCACAAAGACTATTGTTATCTTCCTTGCATAGTTGCTGCCACTGGTTTTTATAGATACTTAGATTATATTGCAATTTCACATTTTAATTTACATTTTAATGATATTCAGTGGATTCTGAGTAATTTAAACGAACAAAAACAGCATCAAATGCTACTATTTTTTACACATTTCTTTATCCTTTTTTATATTCCTTATTTCCTGCAAGCGTAATAACCTTTTCTGTTTGTTTTTTTTCCTCCATTGGTTTACTACTGCGACTCAAAATTGAAATTGGTTTGGTTCCACCATCTTAAGTCGGTGTCATTGCCTTTTTTACCCAGTGTCGCTTTGATTGCCTCTATCAAGAGCTGCACATTTCACTTCCAATCACCCTTGAATAGATGAATGAAGATGAGCAACCATTTCTTTCTTTCCTTCCTTTTTCTTCTGCAACAACCACTCAATTCTGATTCCAATTCTCAGTCCAGGCCACTAATTGATGGCACAAAAAAGTTTATTAAGCCTCTCTTTTATCAAATACGTTGACAATGGAGTCTGAAAGAAGTTATGTGGGGAAGAATTCATGTGGGGGGAAAATTGTAACCGCAAGCAGAAAATCAGCAGATTAACACAGCATAAGCAATAACCCATGAGGATGAGATCTTATTCAGCTTTATACTTGGTTTTAAAGGGGCAATTTGTAAGTTTATCAGTGTTGGAATTATTTTTTCTGGGGGATTTGGGGGGATGATGTGAAGTGGTGGAATGGATTTTTATTGATTTTGCACTGCACTTGCGTCTGTATAATTTGAAGTTGTGCTAGTTAATTTTTGATTAGTATCGACCGATGTGTAAGATTAATGTGTAATTTTGGGGATTTAAACTTGTGATTTAATTGATGAAGGCTTTATTACGCATTGATGTTCGAAGAAAGTTAAAAATATATTCCTGTTTATAAAGTGCTCATATTATTGAGATGCTAAGGGTAAAAGAAAGGGTAATATTAATAGAATTTTATGTAGTCGAACCCCGTTATAACGAGCCCGTTTACAACTAATTAGCATATAACAAATTTGTTTGAAATTCCCGTTTATATCGATTGTGTACTAATTCGTCTCGATATAAGTGAAAACTCGTTACCGTATTATGAACAATTTTTCACACATAAACAAGTCTCTTGAGCTTTTTATATAACGGGATTTGACTGCAGTATATTGTATGTTTGTTTTCTATGTACACACATGAAATAAGGGAATCAATTTAATGATGCAGACCTTTTAAAGTGTAAATTTACACCAAAAAGATGTCTAAAAAAATGTAAATTTACATTTTAACATGGTGCGGTATGGTTGTATAGCACCTTCCTGTAATACGTATGCTTTACAACAAAGTCCTAAAATTTGTGTTTCATACTTTTAATTTTGACTTCATAAATCTATTATTCAGTCTCACATCTGACTTGAAGCCAATTTTAGATGTTTTTTTTACAAAAACTTACTTTATGTTTAATGATTACAGTTTTCACTACATCTGAAGGTGAATTCTTTAATGTACCTACTATAATAATATTTCTACTTTTTCATTTTATACACAAAAAGTTAATGTTGTGTATCAATTTTTTATGTGCAAGTACATTAACAGTGTTGAATGATGGATGATGATTATGATTTTAATCTATTCAATCTGTATCATGCAACAGTCGTTTTTTTTTTACTCTTTTTTTAAAATAAAAAGTGAAATATATCAATCACAAAGTCATAAAGTATGCAAATTGGTGCAAACTTTTAATTTCCTATCAATCATTTATTTAATGCTAAGTTTGAAAAGACTCACTTCTTGTTAAAGATGAAAGTTGATTATTACCACGTAATGATGGCTGTGAACCTGCAGTTGTCCAAGATATGGTGGAATGTTCTTAAAGTAGATGTCATTGCTGTTAGAGTTTAGGGGCAAAACCTAATGATGGCTATATTGGTTTCTTGCATCAATAGCAAAATGCTTTAGTTGGTAAATAGCAATCTACAATCCATTGGCAAATTGAAAAACAAAGATACTCTACTGAATTTTTTTCTCTCTTAAAATGAAGTCAGGTGAATTACACATCAAAATTAATTAATATAAAAATAAACACCAGATGTCACTGTAATTGATCTAAGAATCAAAAGTAACATTTAGAGCTGTAATTAACATTCATAGAGACCAGATCTCAATTTATTGATTATTCAACTGCTTGAATTGTTTTTAACTTGACGAATGTCTAATGATAATAGGATTTAGATTGAAATCACGAGACTTATCAAAGTGAATTGCGGTTAATGTAGGAAATCAATAAATCTAATGAAATGGGCAACAGGAGAAGAAGAATAAAAAGAAGAAAGAATTTCTTCCTTTTGGAGCAAACGTTCCAGAACAGTCATTACAGTGACATCATAAAGTACAAAGTTTCGAGTGAAAAATGGCGAATCTTGATTCGTAATTGAACTAAAAGCAAATACTTAAAACCAACATTAAAAAGAAATCGTTTTTATCGCGAGGCACAGACAGACAGCTGAATTACAATATTGTTGTTTAGAAGTGTTGGCTTTCATTTCCGTTTTCTGATAGCATAGAGCGCGAAAATGAAAGGAAAATCCAGCTGTGACTTTGCTATCACTTTCCTGATGATATTGCGCCTCTACCTCCACAGAAACAATCTTTTCTTTTAAGAGTTTCTATTGAGGACCTGCTGGATTTTCTTTTTCTTTCCAGTCTGTGGCTGTGCTCTAGGAAAATTGTGATAAAACGTCATTATCCTACCCTCATGTGTTATAAAAGATAAAGCTGAAAAATCGTTTAAGAAACTTTTTGCCTAATGGGATTTTGGCGCCAATTTTTTTTTAAAGAAGGGAAAATGATGTGGAGAATGATCAATTGCGTTGTTTTGAAGGATTAAGAGTTGAAAGTTTGAGTCAATTGTTGGAACTTCTAATTCGAAGTTGTAGGAATAGTGACTGTTGGCTGATACAGTATACAGGGTGATTACAAAAGAAGTATACAGTTTCAGTATTGTGTTACACCAAAACTATTGTATATATTGACATTTACTTTATATACTGTAGGTTTGTAGAGAAACTCGAAAGGTTTTTTTAACAAGTAATTTAATATGTTTAATGTGTGCACCCTGGGTCACATGGCAGATATCGAGGCAAAACTTGAATTCGTCTTAAACTCGGATCAGTATGTCTTCGGTAACTTCAGCAATTGCATTAGTGATTCTTTGTTTCAGGTCATGTAAATCAGCTGGAGGTATAGGGAACAAAAATGTTATCTTTGATGAATCCCCACAAGAAAAAGGTCACGTGGTGTTAAATTTGGGCTACGTGGTGACAAACGAGCGAGGCTGATTTTTTTTTTTTTTTTTTCGATTTTAGCAAAATCCATTTTGGCTTGCAGGTCACGTGATGGCTGATGTCATAACTGACATCATCCTTGCATATGTAAAGTAAGCGTCAATATTTACAATAGTTTTGATGTACCGTACTGTAATAATGTTGAAACTGTAGATTTCCTTTGTAATCACTCTCTTTTTGGGCGCACTATTTATATCTGACTTTCCTTTAATTAAATTATTTTCTAACCCAACACGATAGAAAATATTGAAAAACTTCCAAATCACTGACACTGGAATCGAAAACCGTAGTTCCTCCAAGTTTCCACCTCACTTTTTCATTGCACTTTTTCCTTCTTAAGCCTTTTGTGCGCTACACTGACGTTTCTTAGTTGGATTGCGCGGTATTGGCAGCATTTTCCCTCCAAACTTGTAAGTGCAGTGAAAATTCAATTGGTGCTTGCTGAGAAGGTTTGTCACAGTCCTTCTTTTTTGTCTGCGATTTCCGCTATTTCCCCGCTTTTACTTAAAACCCAGTGATTTTCTAAAGCAACTTCTCTGCAACACGACCATTGAATTAGATAGCAAAAATAAAAAAAAAAAAATAAAATAAAAATAATAATAATAATAATAATAAAAAAAATAATTATCAAAAATAGAAAAATATGAAATTAATGTCATTCTTTTATCAATATCAATGTAATCTCATTCTTACTTCAACACCGATGGTTCAAGGTATACATAGAGAGGAATTTCTGATGTATAGACGCGCAGCACTGCTAAGAGCCTTAGGGATCCATTGTGCCGGCATGAAAAGAAGAGATTTAGTGCATTCGATGGAGAAAGTTAAAGTTGTAAGTTTACAGTGATTTTTTCTTTTTTTTCCCACTGGGGGATGAATGTCTGCAAATTATCATTATTTGTAAACAAATTTTTATTTTTTATGGGGTTCCAGTAGTTTTCGATTTGTTGATTTTTTTGAGGCCATTTGCTGATGGCGGAAGAGCGGTGGAAAGTATTGGCATGTGTTCAGTTCCCTTGTCATTTACAAAAGAAAAGTGTCTGGTATTGAATGTGGATGTAGGGTTGGCATTTGACCATATGTTAGATCAGCCATACAAATGTCCTCATTTGTCGTTTGATTTTTATCGGACAAGAAAAAGCTGGGAAAGGTTATTGCATGATTTGTCTTCACAATGTGAAAACATTGTAACCTTCCCTCAATGTGTTATTTTATGGGTGCGATTGAAAGATTACCGAGTTTTACTTGCGGCTTCTGGGAAATTTAAATTTTTTAAGCTGCTGCTGCTGGTCATCGAACGGTTGTCATCATGTAAACATTTTTGTAAAAGATACCGTTTGCAAAAACAACATTGATCGTAATTTTATATAATGTTAATAAATGTACTGGGTACAGTACTAAACAAAGAGCATTTTAATGTTATTTTAACATTGTTGTTACTAGAGTCCGAATTTATATGCAAAATAAATGGAGTTTTATGCACATATAAATGCTGCCAGAATGTAAAATATGCAGTAGAAATATTTGAATTAGGCAAAAGAAATTTATTCATTTATTGATAAAATTATTCCAACAATTACGTTTTGTGATGTTTTTATGGTGTAGATGGCAAATTAATAGTTTTTAAGTCACTGAAAATTGAAATTTCAGATTTGAAAACTTTTTATGTACCGTAGTTATTTACAACAATTAATATTTTGCATAAATTTGACAAATAGGAGTAATACAGATAGGTGTATTCATGTATTTATCTGGGCTCTAGCTATTACTAACAACGATGCTAAAAACAACATATTTTATTTACCATAATTGTTTAGTTATATTTTGTGTACTCAAATAATGCACCTGCACACTAATAGAGGAAATACAACTAGAAACACAACTAAGTTAGAGGAAATACCGTATGTTATTAACTTTTTCGAATGTTTGCGAAATAAATAAATAAATAAATAATAAAAAAACAAACATGACTGACATTTGTCTCGGTTCAACGTTGTTTGGCTTGACAATTGATTCTGGCTGGTAACTGATCAATTTATTTCCCCACTTCCTGACTGCGTTGCAACCTTGAGATAACCTTGCTCACAGCTCTACCAATAGTTGTTTTCTTTTAGTTACCGTACTCTTAAAACTTTTCCATATTGGATAATTCTTTCGTTTAGTACCAGAAGCTGAGTTTTGTGAAACTGTTATCTCTCAGATTATGGGTTTCTATTTTTTTAAAGGATAGGAAAAAAAAAACTTTGAACAAGAAACTTTAAAATGTAATTTAGTTGAAAAATTCGGATTGTTATGGAAGCAAACGTGATCTGGGTTTTTTATCTGGATTGTGGGCTTATGGCTTGAAAGGCTGCTTCTACTCTCAGCTGCTTGGTGCTTTGTTAAATACAATAGGGAACAATTACTATTTACTATATTTATCTTTAAAATATAATAAGGTGTAAAATATGAAGTAAACATAAATTTTATGAAATGATTTGAAGCTGCTGTGAAAGAATGTTTACAAATCACAACTGCCATAATTTTTAATGAGTTGTGTCATTTGTCATACAATAACATATCAAAATTTATAAATTTTATTTTAAGATTTTATTTTTATATACCGGTATCTTTCAAAATTTATTTTGAAATAGGTAAAATTTGTTGTTGAGAATTTATTGGGAATTTCATGCAAATCCATTGACCATGAAATTGATGTTGTTTTGGACATGATATTTCCAGAATCCAGATTTATTTATTTGACATTTATTAAAATCTGGTGAAATGTCAGGTGTGTTATGCGCAAAGACATTTTGGTTTATGAGATTAAAGCTATAAAAATGTTGTCAACTCATATTTCTCAACAAATAAAAAATATGTGACAATTTTTCTCATTTGTTTATAAATTTTTTAATAAAATAATTTTAACAGCTAATAGCTATCCTACAATGCTACAAGAAATATGTCTGAAAAACCTACTGTTGATTTATATTCTTGGCCAGCTCAGTATTTGCTGTTGCTCAATGATTTTGAAATGATGGCTGCTGCACTCTTCTAGCATATCAATGAATCTTTCCTCACTCTTTCTATTTGCAGCTTTTTATTGTAAAAGCAGAAATCTGTTGACTGTAAATAGAGCTATTACTGGCTGAACTTGTTGTCAACTATGCCATCTGGAAAGGCTACATTGCATTATCATATGGAAATAATTAAGTGATGTTGATTCACAGCGATTTTTGGTCAGTTTATTTTATTCTTTCATCATAGAATAAAAGGTAAAAGCTGAATAAGAATGAATACATTTGTAGAAGTAGCCAGTGGTCTTCTAACTTTATTTTGGATTACTTTGTTATTTTGGATGGTTAAAGTTGATGTTCAAAGATGGATAAGAGGATTTTATGGATTTTTAAAATTAAAGTTTATTTTATCGACAGAATAAAGTGGATGCTACAAGTTGTTAATTTATGTATATATCTATCTTATTGTTCTATATATCGTATTAGACTTGAAATTAATTTTAAAAAATATATACAAATATAAATAAGAAACAAAAAATTAATTTTTGTCTAATTTTTTTATTTTTTTTCAGTGATGATCAAGTCTTTGACTAAGTGGCTGCACGCTCGCCACTAGAAAACGCTGTTGAGAGAAGAAAGACGCGGGTGAGCAACGTAAAAGGTTTAATGAATTAGATTTTTTGATTATTTCATGGTGTGAATTTAATTTTGTTAATTTTAATTTCAGGCTTTTGGAAGAAAAAGCGTTTCAAAAATAAGATTGATCGGCTGCCAGGGAGAGAAAACTTCTACGCAGTTTCCTCTAACCCAAACATCATACCAAATTGCGTCATCAATGATTGACTTGTGAGACATAATTCTACACATTACAGATCGATTGAAATAAATAGAAAGGTAAGCGAATTACATCTTTTCAGTTTTTATATGACAATTTGGTAGTTAAGCTTAAATATTAAATTTATTATAAATATTTGAAAGTGTAATGTATGCCTTAGTAATAACATGTAATAACAACAAAACCACAGATGGAAGTAAACAGATAGATTTAATTTAATGCTTTGATCACTTGGTGCAGCGTTAGTAAGTGATTGATACCATTGGTTACATTTTCATAATTTTTAAAATGATTAATATATAATTAAAAGTTTTCTTTTTTTTTAAATTTTTGTATAAACTTCAAACACCAATTTGAACATAACTTTCTCCAGACCATCAGTCAGGATTAAAGTTTTGCAAAAGTTGAAGAGATTTTATTCCAAGTGGAATCTTTAATGTTTTTTTAATGGTGAATACATTTTTTTAAAAGCTTAGCAGTCACTGCACAAAATGTATTACTGCCATCTGTCTCCATTTGTCACTAATTAATGGGTTTAATTTGCACAAATTTTTTTGTCTTAGTACTATCCATAACCCAACGGAGAAATTTTAATTAGTCAGCATCATCGTGATATTTTTTTCTTACTTTATTCTAAGCGTACTGAAATTAAATTGCATTGAGTCATTAAACTTGTGATCTGCACTTTAATTTAACTTTTTTTCTCTTTAAAATTTTTACAATTGATGCGACACTTTGTCGTCATTCTTTTCACGTGAAACTCCTGACACAGGACACAAAGAATTACCTGTGCGGAAAAGAAACCGGTGTGGTCAGTGGCATCTGGTCACTGATGTTATCATACCTAGAAATGGCAGCCAAGAGATTTTTCACTGCACAGATGTGCCTTGGATCAATGGATCAAGTGTTGCTTGTCTGATTCCACTGAAACATAAAAATGGATTTAAAGTTGGGAAAGATATCACAGGGTTTTGTTGGTGCAACTTTGTTTTGTCCTTGATTGATGTTGATATTACACTACTTGAAACTTTCAATTAAAGACGTTGATTGTAAAGCCCCATTTATATCGACGCAAATTTGTGTTTACATGATTCAAATGTCGAACTTTCTTGCTAGACGTTTTCAATCAAAATCACAAATTGAAAACTTTCAATTGTAACATATTGGAAGTGGTGCAACATTTTGCTTTGCGTGTTTCATTGCATTGATGTGAACCACAAAATTTCACAAAAACTTATTTACATTTCTAAAACCTTTTTATCATAATTCCAGCTTTAAGCATTGAAATTTTTTGAATGTGTGCGTGCAAGTGCAGTTTTATCCCACAATGCATCTTGCAGCTGCTTACCTTTAACAGCAACTTCACTATCAACTTTGTGCACAATCAGCTTACCTTTAGGAAGTAAGTGAGCAGACAATGCTTTGCTGGCAATGAAGGAGGTGGAAGGGTATGAATGAATGAATGAAGTGGAAATGCGTGCATGTGCATGCGCAGTTTAAAGAAACATTGGGGTGATTTGTTGCAAGTGTGAACTTAAAATAGCTACCGCAAAGTGACCTACACCACTTTAAGGTGTAAAAAAAGGGTTAAATTCACAGATTTTAGATCAACAAAATTAATTTTACATAAAACATTATTTTTACTGAATTGCACAGACATTATTTTAATGTAATATAACCAGCTTGTTATTTTTATCTGCTTTCAATATTAAATGAAAACAGGTTTTTCTTTTTCAGTCTGAAAAGCTCAAGCTAACGTATATACTTTTAATATTTCAATTAATCATAAATGTAACTTTGCATTTATTAAAGTTTCATTTACAGCACAAAATGATGTCTCGGTAATGTAAAAACATAATCATATTACTTTTAAATAGATTTCTATATTGAAATCAAATAAAAATAATCCGGAAAATGGAGTGTAAAACAATATTCAGGAGATATAAGAGTCTGTTTTTTTTATATATCTCTTCCATATCCCAATGACGTTAATCGAACTAATGGACTAATGTGTGCAAAGTCCTTAATGAATATATCATTAGATTGATTACTATTAACTTTTTATACAATGGCTTCATCAGATCAATCCTATCATCAGTAGTTTTTAAGATATTTGATGATAAACATACTTTTTAAACATCTGTATTACTGTAGTTTACAAATCTCCAATAGAGACTTGCGGAAACTTGAACTGACATATGTTGTATACAACATACAAACTATGGTAATAAATTAACGTTGATTGTTGCTTACGTTGCCGCAAAGCTTTATTACAGTAAAAGAGCTATACCAAGGGCACTATACCAATATTTCCCTTTTTTTTCCACCATTAACTAATTAATGACACAGCCATCATCGACAACCACATGTTTCAAGAGGCAATTTGATTAATGGCATTAAAACTGATCTATCGTCAAAGATTTCATCGACCCATTACTCAATCACACCAAGTACTGTACCTTATGGAGTTGTGAGATAAGATTTAGGGAATTCTCATTTGAATATTAAGTGATAAATAACGAGTAAGTGAGTTCTGCGTCCCTTTAAAGTGGGAGAGCCCGAGGTATAAGGGAATCGTGATAAAACTTTTTCTATTTTGTGGTGTAAGAGTAGAATGAAGCGAAATGAGGCGGAATATAAGCGGAAGCGGATGAAATGAATTTGGTTTATTCAATTGAGGTTTTGCGTGTTGTGAGGTTATTCAATCTGAAGACGGCTATCATTTGCATTTAAATAAAAGAATAAAGGGGAAGTCCTCCGCGTTTCTACATAAAGCGAATAATTTCATTTTTTCCGCTTTCGGTCCAAGTTATTTTTGATGAATTTACATTTTTAAATGGGATTTTCTCCGCTTTACCTTCTAATGTTGTTTGAGAGAGATAAGTATAGGCTAAGCTCAAGTGATCAGCAGAAATTTTATGGGATTTAGGCAAGGTTTGTGTTTAAACATAATTTTTTTTGTGGGAAAAGGTGGATGGGTGAAATGGAAAGTTATCTTAGGGTTAGCAACTGTCATGGTGAGTCTGGCTGTTTAATGGTTTATATTGAAGATAAAAAGTTTTATGGCTGGTGTAAATGCTGAAATCCATGACTATAACTTAAAAGTTTTCGAAATGCTCGCGTTCGCACAACAGCGATTTTTTGCCCTCTTTGTTTCTTCTTGTTTGAAAAATGGTTTGGATTTAGTTTCAAAATGCTGACATTTGGATTTGTGCATTCTTGTAAATGATTTAAGTTTTATTATTCTGTTTATAGTGTTATTTATGTGTTGTCTGGCCTGCTGGTATGCAGGGTCCTCTGGTGGTGGATTGTTTGAACTGTCTAGTTCGTCCAAGGTTTGAACTAGAGAATAAATTACACCATAAAGATAAAATATTTAAAAAAAAACTTTGTTTTGGGTAAAAGGTGTGGAGGTTTAAATAAGTCTAGCAAAACTCAGGAGTAGTGATAAATGTGTGAGAGTATTTGAAAATTGGATTTCACAACTTTAAGTTTGTTCATGTATTAAACTAGACAAGATGTTTTTCAGTTGCAGCTGTTTTCTTTTTCTTTTTTAAATATGAGCAAGCAGCATTGGAAAAAATATGAAGGGTTTTTCAAGTTGAACACAGGTTTCTCATTCACTTTAAAAATGAGATTTTGATATGATCAAATTCAAATAAAGTAATCTTTCAGAAAAGTCAGACTCTGTTTATATCTTTTAATTTGATTTTCGTCAATAAGTATCTCAACACAAAAGTCGTAAAGCAATTACCAAGCCGAGAATCTGGCAAAAACTAATTTAGCGATTTATTTTGTCTTAAATAATAAATTTATACCTAGACACGTTTTTCGGTCTGAACTCGGGATGTACTCCGGATGACACATTCCACGAATTGTCTCACATTCGTTAATATCTATTAATATTATACCTATTATTATATATTATTATATTATATTATACCTATTAATATTTTACCAACTTAAAATTCTTTTCAATTAGTCACGATTGTTCATCGTCGTCGCCTGCTACAAATCTTGTAGATCAACAGTAGTCAGTGGGCCGTTGATGGTTATGTCTGAATCGATCACGCTCAATTTCAATGCGCTCAATCCAGGTGGTTTGTCATCCCGAAAAAAAATTAATAATTTATTTTATCCATAATTGACATTTCTTGACTGATAATTAACTCCCTCATATCCGGCCACTTTTGCCGAGCTCCGCCTATGTCCGGATATGAGGGAGTTGACTGTTTTTGATTTAAAGTCTCGTGTTTTTTTAAGTTAGATGTGTCGCAAAACTTTGGTGATCTAAAGTGGTTTGAGAACCACTGATTTAAATTATACAACATTTACAATTATATTATTTGCAATATTTGATCATTGATCATATAGACAACTTAAAAAAATTTATATGCTGCTTTAAAATATAATTTAAGAAAAAGAACACAAATCGGGGATTAGAAACATCAAAGTAGGTAATACTTGTACAGCAAGAAGGAAGTTGAAATGAAAACAAATTAAATATTAAGGGTCATGTTTTTAAAGAAAATAATACCTTGGATCTTTAAAAGCAAAATGACGATTTACTAAAATAATATTGTTGATCTTTAGGCTTAATGTCCGATTCATTCTAGAAGTCATTTCTTTGGATTAAGGAACCATGTTGAATTTATTACGAAAATAACAAAAATTTACAGTTTTAACACGTGTTGCTGTAGTGACTTCAGGGTCTTGCGTTTTCATTTTAAAATTTTACGCACTCTCAACCTGTCGATGGTTTTTTTGTGTTTGATAAAAAGATTTCCACGTTTTCAACCAGTTTTATACACCAGTTTAAACTTTAAACTTTTATATTTTAAAGTTGCATGTCTGACTTGCGGACTGTGGACTCCTCAAGGGTAAAGAACTGCAGATCGGTGTTTGAGAATCGTTGCTACTCATCTGTTCAGTTCTGTAGATTGGCTGGAGTGCAAACAGCTGGAGCCGTGTACAAAAGTCATGTTTTAGATGAAAAAAAAAAAAAAAAAAATTGTTTCTTGGGTTTGGTAAAAAAAAAAAAGATTTAATAATGATTAAAGTCCGTTACGTGTTTTGTGCAATGGTTCGTAAAGGCTAAGAACTGTTAGAAGAAAGGTTCATTTGAAGAAAGACAGTACTAGGGCTTGACCGATATGGGGAAAATTGGAAATCGGCTGATTTCCGATATCTCTGAATATAATATCGGTTGATATCGATGCCGATATCGATAATTTTGAAAATTTTTCCAAATTGTGGTTTTTCATTTTTTCTCAAACTAAGATTACAGCAGTAGTTAAAGCTTGTAAATATTTTATGATTTTTATTTGAAAAGTTTACTCATTTTCTCTTTTATTAAAGTGATTCTAATAAAAGCCGGGGTAAAAGAAAATCTTTACAAAAATTCGTTAATTCAAAGTACTTTGAATTGAATCTATCCAACGTTTCCGATTTCTAATCTAGCGTAGAATGTACTAATAAAGCGTATGCCAAGAGCAATAAACCGAGGTCGCTTTAATCAAGAAATTTTATTTAAAGTTTGGAGGAATGAAATAATCCATTAAGTAACGGTTCATTTACTTTTGCTTGCTCAGTAAATTTGCAGTACTAACTTTGCCGCACGTAGTTTGCTCGTGGAGAACTTATTTCCAGGTCCCAGCAAACCGTTCAGGCCTAATTAATCGGTAATTGGGAAATGAAATAAACTTTTTATTTGTTTACTTAATTTATAGATTTTTTTCTTTCATTTTGCCAAAAAAGGTTTCTTATCAATGGCGATAATTTAAGCTCGACGTCGGTGACGGAGCGGTTTCATTTTGGAATAAAATGCAGCGCTGCCTTGTGTTTGAATTGGAAGTTATTTTAAATGATGTGTTGAATGCGAATTTTTCAAGTGGCGGCGCGATTTTGCTTTTGATGATAAGTTCTAAAACCACTGGAGAATTTGTGAGGAATGAAACATGATGATTGGATTCATTTTTATACCAATGATTTATGCGTTGGAAGAATTTTTTATCTGGGTAATTTGATGATGGTTTTTCTGTGGCGTTTTTCTCCCTTTTCTTCCCAGCCATTTCTTGTTTAACTGGCAGTTTTTATGTTGGTTGAGAAGTGACTTTTGTGTGGAGAATTGCAGGATCAATGTGGTTAGATTTTAATGTTTGGATTGTGGGCCATGTGGACAATTTGTTCAAAGACTCAAACATGAATAGGAAAAAACGTTTTTCTTAAAAAATTAATTTTTTTTTTTATTTCTGGAAGGGAGAGTAAAAGGTATGAGTAGGTAATGATCCTCGTTCAATCTCTTTCTAAAAGGGGTGGGGGTGGGTAAGATCAGATGAAAAAGGGCTGAATGGGTTAGTCTAATTATACCCATTCTATTGGCAAACAATGGAAAATGATTTTTAGCTTTATTCAGCTTTGAGGTGTAGGAATTTTGTGGACAACTTGTCTTCATGGCCCAAAATCGATGTAGGGTTGCGGCAGGTCATAATCAAAGGGTTAATTGATCTACTGTATGTCCAAAATATTTTGTAAAGAAATATTTCAATGTCAATTGAAAATCTTTTATTGCGGTGGCAATCAACTAAATTTTCTGCTAAATCTAAATTATTGTAATAAATACAGCATCATGTCTAGATGTCTGTTCTTACGTTTTATTATTATTATCCTATTACGCTAAAAACTTAGTTAACCACAGTTTGTTGCAACACTACAAAACTATCAGCACTTTTCAAAAAGATATGTGATTCAGCTCATTGACCACTCTTTCGCTCCTTTCCTTTGAACCATTTTCGGCCAATCTATAATGAAAATAATAGACCACTTGCTTCGCAGTGAAGCTTCTGCTTTATTCAATTCATGCCATTCGTTATTAAACGGACAAAGAAGCTTTTCTGCGAGCAGTCCATTTTAGAAACTAGTTTGTATATGGCTTGATTCATTGGTTGACTTCATTCAAAATGGACCACAGGTCTTAGAGCGAACACGTGCTAAGCTTCTCCTATTTTTCATTGTCCAACTTAATAGATGAAGCGCTGCGCATTCAAAAAGACCACGGAGAAAACGAGCTTTAAATTTCTCCTTCTCTTTCAGAATTAAATTACATTTATCAAAATAATTTAAATGAAAATACAGCGAATTGACTTGTAAGGTTATTACGCATCTTTAAGCTCGAAAGCCTTGGAAATTGATGGTATCCGGCAAATTGCTTCTTTTCGCCAAATACCCGCATCGCCGGACTACTACAATTTTAAGATTTATTAAAATTCTTGACCTCATGCCACAAAACATTTTCTATTTTTATTTTCTTTAAGTGCATCGTGATTAATGGCATATGTTTTAGGACTAAAGAATATATAAAAAATTCAAAAGTGATTTTATTTTGTGTTTGTAAATACACTGTACACTGAATTTTGATTTTAATTCTTGTTTTATCTAATTCTGTTGCGTCTTTACTATTGTTGAAGGTTGTTCGCCGTGAAATATCGGCGATAAATCAAGCGGTAACAAGCCATCATAATTTATACTGATAGTGTCACGAGTAACAGACATTACATGACTTTTTTTTTTTTTTTTTTTTTAAGTTGAAGGAGAAGAGTGAGGAATGCCATACATCGTGAGACAAACTAAATTCGAATGGTTGAACCAGTGAAATTTGACAAGATGGCAAAAGCAATATCGCTTTTGAAGTAGACATCAAAGAACCTTATTTTTATACTTTACTTTGATGTCTTCTTCCAAGCTTTAAACAAGGTTTTAAAGTCTGGGTTTAAGGGAGACTTCTTTATTACATTTCTTTAAGCGTTTTATTTTTTTGGGATGTATACAACCAGAAGTAAACGTCAAGTTTGATGTGACAAGTGCAGGAGTTTAAAATATGATTGTTTTTAGAAGTTATTCGACTTTAAGTAGTCGCGAATTGGCTAAAAGGTGTAATGGCGAGTTAATAAAGTCGCGGGAGGAATTGATTTTGACGAGGCATGACATTTACTGTTGAAGCTACAGGCATTTGATGTGGATAAATATTGTTTTCTTTCTTGAAGTGATCGCAACAGATGGTAATGTCCTCGCAACCGGTTTGCAAATTGGTATGGTGTGCACTTGAACACCTGCTGTAGTCACGTGTTACTTTTAAGCTATTGGAAAGAGATCAGAAAAACGCCAGGGAAAAATGTGGGTTTAGTTCACAGTTCACTACTGGAAAAAATTGTATTGATTTCTTTAAAAATGTTTAAGACTTTAAGACCAGAAAATCTTTCAACTCAAACAAAAAAAAATAAAAATAAAAAAATAAATAAATAAACAAATAATAAAAAAAAAAAATTAGACCAGTTTCAAAAAAAATATAAAAAAATTGGACCGGTCCAAAAATTTTTTTTTTATGTGATTGGTTAGATTTTTGTGTTTGTTAAGAAAATTAGCATTAAGAAGTTGTTGTTTTTTATCAGCACTGTACTGGTGACACTTTGAGGGTGTTCCTTGATTTAATGAAGAAATGTGGCGACTAGGAGATAAGCGTACATTGGATTTGTGCCAAATGCATGGTTACAGAAGTGATCTTTCTTTAAGCTACATAAATCTTGAGTTAAGCTTAGTTATGATGCTCGTAGATTCTTATTTAAACTTTGCAACAGTCATAATGTGTTAAATATGATTAAAATTTATAAAGAATGTTGGCACAAAGCGTGCAAACTTGAGATATTAAAAGTTGGTTTGAGGTATCTCGATGCTTTTATGAGGTATCTGCTGCTCCTCTTGCTTCTGGTTGTTGATGGAAGTTGTAACTTTCATTCGTGTTTTTTTTCTGCAGTGGTATTAGTAGTACGGAAAATAGAAGCGAATTAAGGGTTTATTAAGTAGGCTTAATATTGAGATTCATGAGAAGGATAAAGGGAAGTTGTTTTCAAGTGTTTTCTAGAAATTTGTATTGACGATGTTTTTATCCTCATTAGTAATCAAATTAGTAAAGCTTCATTTCCCACAATAAGGAAGGAAAATGTTTTTTGATGTTTTTTGTGTTACGGATGTTTACATGCAAATTATAAAGATTGTTATGACACAGGAAGTTATGCGATACATTTGTCAGAAAGTGCACTAAGCTCTCTTTGTTTATCAAATTTTACAACAAACAAATACCATAGATAACTGAGCATGGAATTTGTAGTACGGTACCCTATTGTATAATTTTATCACTAGATATGTTCAGAGTTCAGATATGTTATTAATTGAAATTAATGACATTTTATAAATTGAATTATAATTTTGTAAAATTTTGTTTTTTGATAATTGTTTTTTATTTCTGGCGAGTAAATTTGGAAATCTCTTATATAAAACAATGGTAATTTTTAATAGAATGGTAATTTTTAGTATTTTAAAAGATAACATCTAATCTAACCTTTACTTTCTCTTTAAATAGTAGGGCAACAAAGTTAAACTTTAAATTTTTATTTTTTGTTTTATTTTTTTTTATCTCCTAATTACACCTACTGTAGTTCAAACTTGTATCACATGGCAAGTTGGCAACTTTATCATTTTTTCCTCCTACTATTTTGTATTTTTCGGCAACTTTAAAAGTAATTGAGGTATTGCACTCTTAAACTGTGAGTCAGTGAAGTTGAAAGTGCAGCAGTAAAGGATTTTATTCTTGATTGAAGTTTATTTTTCGTGATGGGAATTAATAATTTCTTTTTTGTGGCCGTAAAAGAATTGTTTTCAGTTATCGCCAAGTTGATAATAAAAAGTTGGGTGAAAATAAAATTCCCGTTTCAACTTAAGTGTGAAGAGTGTGAGAAATATTGGATTAAAGTGTAAATCAATATTAGGGTTGAACGTGAACTGAAAGTGATGTTGTTAGGGAACTAAAGAGACAGTTTTAATGTCTTCCCAGGGTTTTCCCTTTTGCATTTTTTAAAAACATCTTTTTAAACTTTTACTTTTACAATCCTCGCGAAAATTAACGCTCAAATTTGCAATAAAAACAGCCAAGTTGGTTTGTTACTTTTTTAATTTTGGTTATATCCGCGGGGAGGCGTTAGAGTCGTTTAATGGCAACCCGAGGGAAATTTTTGATGCTGTTACGGCGATAACCTTTAACCACCGACAATTTGCGTCAAGGTGAGTACAAAAATGTGACGTTAAACAAAAATTTCTATTTGGACGCCATTTTGGATTTTTTTTGTTGTTGTAATATTTAGCAGTTGACTGGAGGTGAATTTCACAAGTACGAGGTTTAATGCATTGCACTGAGTTGGCAATAGCTTTAAGCATTGTGTGATAACATTCAGTGAGGATAATTTAGTGTTGCCTTATTCCGTCTTATCAATTGATTTCATCGCACTAACTGAAATTTACTAGCAGAAAGCGCCTCAATTTACAACGTTTGAACCAATTTATGATTCAAATTATTACGTGAAATGCCTTCTGGTCTTTTCTTCCCGGTGTTTGATGTGTAAATTGTTTTTGTTTTGTTGTTGACCATTGTTTCATCATTGTTAGAAAACGAAATACTGAGAATTAACAAATAAAAAACAATATTGTTTAGCTTGTTTTTAGAAATTGGTTTAACAGTACACCATATCCTAAAAACAACAAAAAAGCAAAAACGAAAGAATGCTACCGATGTTTAAAGTGCTATCACTATTTGTACAGTGCTATCAATAGCGATTGCTATTGCTAATAGCGGTGCTACTTTAAGCATCATTACTTTTCCAAGAAAGTAGTGCACGATAGTAATTTTATGGTGATGCTAGCCATTTTTTAAAAGTAGTGATTTTTTTTTCAAAATGCTATTAAATTGCTATCAGTATCATTATTTTAAACCACAAATATAAAAAATTATTTTATCATAAAATTGTCGAATTTTTTTTTCTTATGGCACTTTAATTTTCTGCTAATCTGTATTTTTGAGTTTACGCAGGATGAAACAATGTTGATATTTTATATTTTTTTAAAATTACATTCTCATATGTGTGAATTTTGTAAGTTAAACATTTCCCACCACAAAAATAAAACTGAACTTGTAGTGAAATAGTAGCGAAACAGTAGTAATAATGAAAAATTTGACAAATATTTAAAATAGCATTAGCAAATATCATTCATTTCTTTTTCAACAGATTTTAGCAATAGCGCTTTCAGCAATGTGTTTACTTAATTAGAAGCTATTCTTGAAACGCAATCACAGTTTTTATTTAATGTGGTATTAGAACAACAAATTTGATTTGACCTCAACAACATCATTAAATATCTCTAATTTATTTACAGCTTAATAAATCTGCAGGGGTGTTGTTAATTAGAAAGGAAATTTATTGTTGCAGTTATTGTTGTTGTTATTATTAACAACATTTGAGTTTAGCCATGATTGTTTTAACACTTGTGACAAATGTTACAGAAATTCAAGCTTAAAAAAAAAAGTTTTACCTTTAGTCACAAGTTTTGCATTGATGAAAACACGTGAAAAGATTTTTTTCCCACTTTCTCCTAAATGTCTTTAGGATAAGTGTGAGTAACAGCTGCGACTGTCACCTGTCACGCCTATTCTAAGACTTGTGAGAAGTGTGATGGAGGAAAAAAGTTGGAACATTAAATTTGGTAGAGTAAACTTTTTACATTAGTTTGTGTTTCTGTGGGAAACCAGAGAAGAGAGAGAGCCATTATGGAACTTGTTGTGGTTAAGCCTAACCACAGTGCAATAAGAGTTTTGACATGACACAACTGAAAAACAAGTGTCACGAGGTTGTCAATATCAGGTCCAGGGCAAAATGTCAAAAAAATTTATTTTTTTTCTTAAAAGGAAACAACAAAATGGCTGACAGGTGAAGAATGTAGGATATGAGGATCAATTTTGTCTCCTGATTTTTGTTAGATGAGAAATTGGTTGGGGAAGGGTTTGTTTTATTAAGTTGTTTAAAGGTAATGTTAACCAAATTTATGTTATTATTAAAAATAAAAAATTAATCACAAACATTAATTTACTACAATCTTATGTGTGTAAAATTTTGTATAAAACAATAGTAAAACGAAATTGCAAATTTAGCTGCTCCTTGCAGCACGAATTACCTGCAATGCTTTTATTTAAAATCCAATGACTGCATTGCAGGCAATTTATGCTACAAGGGGCAGCTTTCATTGTTATCAATTTTTTAGTTGCTTTACAATGTAAACTGATCAAAATATTTGATCAATATATTTATTTTTAACACTAAAATAAGTTTGGTCATCACTTTTAAGGTGGCCATAAACGGAATAGCTATTTAGACCGCCGGGTGCAAATAGCACCCGAGCTATTTGCACCGCCTATTTTTCTCGAATATCTTCATCCGTAACTTTTTTTTTTTTTTTTTTTTTTTTTTACAATTAAAAAATTGAAAATTAAATTAAATTAAATTAACGGAGTGTCTATTTCCCTAGAAAATAGCCAATTCACTGACGGCTGGCTATTTCCCCAGAAAACTCAATTTTGATTTTTGGGTACCGGTAATTGATATCAATAAAAAATTTCCCCAAATTTATCAATTATTTGCATATCAATATTTTGGTTTTTTGCATAAACAATAGCTGCATTCAATATTTTTCATTTTTGCTTTTTATGCTGTTTTAAGAAAATGGCGCAACAGTATGCCATAGACTACTCTAAAAACACCAAAAACAGCAAAAACAGGCAAAAACGAATAACGTTGTGAATGCAACTAATGTTTCCCGTTTGGCTGTTTATGCTGTTTATAGAAAATTACATAATAGTTTTCCATACTCTAAAAACAGCATAAACAGCAAAAATGAAAAATATTGAATGCAGCTATTGTTTATGCAAAAAA